>JAYRBW010112913.1:0-40513 GCA_036023295.1 Invenusta paracnida
TATATTTATTTTACCTGAAAAGGCAACAATGTTGTTTCGTCGTGAATAAAACTGAATTTGAATTTATCGCTGGTTATTTTCGCTTTCTGTTGTTTGTTTTGCTTCATTATCCAATGAGACACAAAACGGCTACTTCTATTCAATTCAATCGACGGAAAAGGGTTATTAGTTTATTGTTACATCCATTGCTTGATCACAGATCATGTTTCATGCGCAAATTGCCTTATTTTACTGTTTTTTGCTTGTATTTGTCTTCATTTATAAAGGATTTATAGTCTATTAATATGTCCGTATACGTGCGTTTATTTATATATCTTGAAGGGAAATTTCTCTGTTTAGAAATACGATTTAAACGAATTAGTGACTTGTAATTTTTTATGAATAGACTGACTAGGAAAATATTAGAATATTAGACAATTATATTGAGTTTCAAAAATAAAATAAAATCTTAAGTTACACATTATTCTGAAATATATTTTATTTTTTACTTCGATTGTCGAACATTGTCTTCTTTGTGTTGTATAACATTCATTAATTCTTATCCGTTCTGAATAATGTCATTTTATAATACTTAATAACACTGCAAATGTCTTTATACACCTTGAAAATATAATCAATTTAGTTATTAGCCGTATTTTATCACAGCATTTATTTATTAATTTTTATGATAGACCACTCGTTGTCTAAGCTGTAGGATTCCATTCCCATGATGATCTATAGCTCTGTAGCCTCCCCCCTCATCCAGTGGTCGCATCCTCCTACACACGACCCCCAGCCATCATCTATAGCTCTGTAGCCTCTCCCCTCATCCAGTGGTCGCATTCTCCTACACACGACGCCCAGCCATCTCTTGGCCCAACTGGACAAAGCCCTGCGCGAGGCCTCCACGCTCGACGGTGTTCTGGAGCTGCGCAAGGAGCACTTCTGGACTCTGGGCTTCGGTCGTCTCGTGGGCTCTTTGCATGTGCGTGTTCGGAGGGACGCCAATGAGCAGATGGTCTTGGCGCACGTCACTAACCGCCTCTGTTCTCTTGTCCACAAGCTCACTGTGCAGGTGCGCCTCAAATTCTTTCATTTTTCATGGCACATATTTTTTCCGTAATCTTTAACATCTCCATGACAAGTCGTTCCTGTCTCGTTTAGGTCTTCAAGGACGACTGGACGCGCTCCGTGGGCTCCTACACCTTCAATTGGCCCGTAGCCCAGCCTGCCCGCGTGAACCCCTTCCTCGCCGAGACCCATCCCCTCCCAGACCTTGTGCCCTCGCCCTCCTCCTCTGCGCACGCACAAACCTCAAGTCCCGCCTTACCCCCGCCGGCGCCTCTCGTCATCCCGGCCAGTGTTCCGGCTGGTGGCACGAATCTGGGTCCTCTCCCCTTTATCCTGCCCCATCCCAACCCTACTGCATCTAGTAGTGGCTCCTCCACTCCTCAGTCTTCTTCTTCTGGGGCTGTCGGGGGGCTGGGGAGGCACGCAACACTCGCTCAGCAGCACAAGGCAGCCCATCACCATCATTAATTTGTATCGTGGGGACAGTAGTTCTCCTGGGCCCTATTTCACAAATCTTTATAAATGTATGATTATGAGTGGATAGTGTATGAGCTATGAGTATTTGGCTTTCACAAAGAGAGAGAGAGAGCCATAATATCACACGAGCACTTGGTGATATCTTATTTTCCTCAACTAAAGCCTGTAGGAGACCCTCGGCCAAACAATTTTGGCGCAAATTGGAATCAATAACTTTGTTCTCCTCGTCTCAGCTGACAATTACGCCAGTACGAATTTGGTAACACACTCTTCGCCTTCTCTTTATATCTTATAATTAAACAGTTAACTCTCTCCTGAATATTTGATAAAATCAAGTTACGTCATTTTTTTATTTGTGTCGATTGAAATGTTGAAGTTTCGGAAAATATCTATAATTAATGTAAAGAAAGAGAGTCATTGGCGCAATCATATACGACCGCATTGAGGGATTGGTTTACTAGACTGTGAGAGACGAATTTAAATATAATAAATGTTAGGAATTATTTACTTTAATAGTAATCATGTTTAGCGAGAATGATAGCGACGAAAATCTTGATCCTATTATTGCTCAACCAATTCCCCGACTTTACAGAGAAAGGATCAACTTTGAAGACCTACATTTTAGAGATCATAACACCAGGGCAAGCTGAAGAAGGGCTTCTTTCAATTGGCTATCTTCTCGAAACCACCACACAACGAAGCAAAGCTATATATATAATAATAAATAATGATTAAATTACAACTTTTAAATTATATTTAGTATATAAATAACTAAATCAATACATATAATTAATATAATCATATTTATTATATTTATTAAGTATATTTTAAAACACTATATTTATCTACTATCCACTTATAAATAATGTGTTTGTGAAATCACCGTGAGCTTATGTATGAGTTTATGATACTATCCACTCATAACATTTTGTGAGACAGGGTCCCGTCATACTACTTATTTTTCTTTCAAATATCTTTATATTTCTGAGTAGTTTAGACCATGCTAGACCGTATATCACCTTCCCGTACTACTAATATATTACATTTTAAAGTTTTATGAAAGTTCGAAACCAAAATTTTAACTTATTTCCCTATTCGATCAGAATTGTATTTAATATTTTGCTGTCTGTCCATTTGTCCACTTGTATTGATTGGTTTTTCATGGGGTCATTGTGCCTGCTGTGTATTGTCTGGTGTTAGGGGTGTCAACTTTATACAATTGTTTTCCAACTATAAACAAATGTGATTTGTTTTAATAAATGGATGTACATATTGATTTTGTTTTATGTATTTTTTAGCATAGGAATTACTTCATTGTCAATATACTTATTCTTTTCTATCTGTGATGGAACTTGTTTAAATGCTTTTCTCCAAACTGTACAGTTATATATTAATGACTTATGTTTAAATATTATTATTAAAAATTGATTTGATCCCATGTTCGTTATCTTTACTTTCTATAATTAGGTTGCCATAGATACACAAGTTTTATCTGTCTCAGTTTAATTTTTGATTTCTCGAAACATGATATTCTTAACTAATTTATTTATAATCGAAAATAATATTTCTTATTAAAATTAAATTTTGCAGAATGACAAAATATAATTTATAATGATTCAATTTTGGCAATTTTCGAATATTGATAATATTGTTTGCTTAATCAAAGAATTTAAATTTTAACTCATTCCAAAAAAACAGTTATTCAGTTTTAATCAATCGCGTTTGTTTTATTTTATAATTTCTTGTTACATAACAAGTTAAGAAATGCTTGATAAGGACATTTTGGCTCAATTAAGTATTCATGTTTTAAAAGCAAGTAAACTTGAATAGATTAATATGTATGCATTCAATATAAATCCATTTTATAGACACTACTTTTCGTTAAAATATTTGCAACTTAGAGAAAGTTGTAAAGATCTTTTTTACATACTTGTTGACATGTATATTATGTAAATACAATGGAGCACATGATACCCGTGACCCTTACAAACAGTTAAATCTGTTTTTAATAATCAATATTTTGTCGTTCAAATATAAAAGAAGTCAGTTATTAATTATGTGACAATTTTCTTTGTCGTTTATTAAAGTATATGAGAAATGTTATGCTTTTTATAATAATGACTATTTTTCATGTTTATAAATAACTTCTTCATGACTTTGAACTAATAATGTATTTGTGCCAATATTTTCCTAAGTAGGCTTTCTAATTTTACTAATTAATGTGTTTCATATAGTTATACTTATATACGCAGATATAAAGAGTTAATTTTATTGGTTGTTATAATTGATATGATTCGGTTTAAGTTCTTGTTCAACACCTACATAGTATGCATACGGGGTGTTTCACAGTTGAGGAATAACTAACCTGCAGGTTAACTAAACCTGAGGAATAAAGTGGTGTTTCACAGTTGTGGTTAGCTGCAGTCTAACTTATACCTCCGCTAAACTTAACCTTTTCTGTAGCTGTGGTTTAACTGCGCTTTATGTATATACTGAGTCAAACACCGATAATGCGTACCTCCCAGGGAAAGGAAAATGTACGCATTATCGATATTTAGCTTATTTAATTAATATATATATATATAAATGACTTTGTATCCAATTGAATTTATTTGCTACTATAAGTAGTCTGGTAATGATAACACAACACAGATAAAAAGAAAACATAGACAGTCTATAACACAATATTTCACTCCTTGCGCTGATTAAATGTATTGAATTTAACAACTGTGTGTTTATATCGACTATCTGTTTAAAAAAGCATATACTGAAATCAAAAATATATAAAAGTAGGTCATACGCATTATTGATTCTAAAACACTATATTATTTAATTGGGAAATTGAAAAGGTACACAGTACGCATTATCGATACGATTTAATATACGAAATAGTTGGTTAATTGAAATTGTACGCATTAGTGGTGCATACGCATTATCGGTGTTTCACTGTACTGTAGGTTCGTAGAAGGAAGCAGCCAATTTGCTGAACAATAATGAAACCCTTATAAAAATCTAATTAAAAAATATGACGTTGTGGTTTCGTCTAATAATGGTCTCTAGGTGAGTTCATTCTATATATTCTTAATCTTCCGAAACGTCTTCCTAATTCAATTTCAAAAATTCATAAAGTGGGTTCTCCTTAGTATATATTGTAGATTATTTTTTCATGTGTTTTCCGTTAGATACAATGTTGCAATATGAAGTATCTGGTTAGATAATATAATGCAACTTACACAATTCTAAGTATCCAATCATGATTAATTTTAAATTCTGTTAAAATAAGTATATGAAATGTATTGTACCACCTATAATATTATTATAATGGACTGAGTAACTGATATAAAGAAAGATCCTAAATGGACAACAAAGGAAATGATTATTTTGAGGAAGCGATAGCAGAATTATCTAATCTCTTTGAGACCGCCAGCAAGTGTTCTATAGGGGTTCAGAAGATGGCCATTGTACTGGTTGAATGCAACCGAATGTGTCAATGCTTGCGTCATCACTATAAGGGAATGAATGATGATTCCAAAAAATGGCAAAATTGACCCCCAAAAATAGAAGCAGTAATTTTCAAAAACAGGAGAAGGGCCCAACCTGAAGGACAATGTGATATTCGAACAAGTGCTTGGGGTACTACCAAATTCGGTAGATTTCATTAAGTAGACAAAGTATGGGATTATACTAGCTTCTGATAGATAATATATGGAAGGCCCTTTTAAAGATAGATAGGGAATAGACCCAACTTGTTGTTGTGCCCAGCACATCGACGGGAGAATCGTCGGAACTCGTAGATAGAAAAAGTTTGAATCTAAACAGTATTAACATGTGGCCATAATATTAAAAATTATAGAATGAATACAAATCCTTATAAACATTTGTTCTAGTTACAAATTTCTCGTAAAATAGCTTTTGCAATTGTCAGTTTTATTCGCTCCCTCAGTATCTACTGAAACTAAGCTCACTATCTTACCTTATTCAGTCAAATAATTAGACAAGCTTCGGACACACGCGGTTTCATTTAGATTTTAAATACACTAATTAGACAAAGCACGCAGCTATTCTTTGGTAAACTACTAAAGAAAAGGACATTTTACATCTAAAAATCTGTACTGTTAGACAACATTTTATACGAAATGGACAGGAAAAAAGATATATTGCAAGTGAGCTTTTCAATTTGAATATTTAACATATTTCAAAATTGAAAATTAGATAGCCATATATATTATATTAGAATTTTATTATTGTTTAACACCTGCCCAGCTGAAATGTTACTAAAATATTTGACGTTTTTTAATTTATAACAATAGAATTAAAGCTAGAACTTTTATATCTAAAAATCGGTACTGCTAGAGCCAGCTTAACGCATTCTTAATAAGTTATATCGCGAGATTACACTTCACTCACAAGGCATAACATAGTGTTCAGGCTTGTTATTCTTTCTAAATCTATTTCGTTACAACTATCACATGATCACTTCTGATTGGTCAGCGCATATGTATAGTTTAGAAAAGTAAAATTATATGTAGAAATATATACGCCATTTTAAAAGACATATTATTTATGGTTGAATGACCATCGGTTCAGGATATTTAAAAAATGAATTGAATCAACCATAACATAAAAAGGCACCCATGTTATCTAATAAGACAGAACAAAACAAATTGTACACAATAAATTTAATCAATAACAACGTTTTGAATAAGTTCACAAATCATTGATTATTAAATATATCAGGACACTTGTGGTGAAAATAAATGAATACCCAAATAACAATTAATATATTAAAAACTACAGTACGCATTACAATGATGTTAAGGACCAAACTTGGGACAAGTCTACGAAGATTTAATAATACCAAAAATCAAAATGGACAAAACTAAAAAATTATAGCGAAAACGAGCTCCTAGCACCTTACACAACACTGGGAGACGCCAAAGCAACACAATTTTTAGACAATAAGATAATAAACTGCAATCAATCAAAGTGAATCATGTGTATATACGGAATTATGTGTAGAGAAACAAGTTTTGCTTAATGTGAGGCATACGTACAGATAGCCAAAGGATATCTAAATTATATAGTACACGAATAAGTATAAGGAAACACGAATCAAATATGTCCTACGATAACTCATAGTATGGCAGAATTGGTATGCGAAACGCTGTCATTTAATCAAGAATTTAATAGGTGTAAAAACAAAAGAAAACTATTGTTTCGAGAGAATTAAATGGAATTAATAAACAGGAAATGTGGGAAAGGTGATATAAATATTAAAAGTAGAATAAATTACTGGGAATCAAAAATTCCAAGTTACCAATTAGGAAAAAGGCAATAGAAAGAAAGAGGCTCCCCTTGAATTCATGCACAAATTATAGTTAGCACAGCATTAGGATACTATACAGTCAAATACGAATTTAAATATAAGCCCAATAATAGAAACAATCACCATTTGTTGTATGTACCAAAGTAATAAGAAATGATTCGAGTGTAGCATCTATGTATTTCATAAATATTTCATGTATTAAAATTATATAATATATTATATTCAATGTAGATATTTAATAGTATTTATAATGTTAATTTCATAAATTAAACAAAAATAAGGAAGCAAAATAAATAATAAAATGAATTCAACAATAATATAAAACCAAGTGATAAGAACACATGCATATAGATAACATAGAATGCTATCCAGAATTACGGCAATGATTAAAGATTTTACGTGATTATTATTTAATAAATATATATTCCTTATACATACTTTTTAACTGTTGCACAAGTTTCCTCATAAGATTATGAAACACATATATGAGAGTCTAGTAATATATTCATTTTGAGCAGACGTATGTATTTATGTTAATATCTGTATGGGAAGGGTTCTGCTACAGAGGATCGTGCAGAAGTACAAACAAGAGGAAGAAAGGAGCGAGGTCTGTCGAGAATGAAGCACAAGGACTGCGATGATCTGAATATTACAAAAGTCCCCAGAAGGGAAAGAGAAAAGAGAACTTGTGTGAAAGATTTCCTTCTCTCGGACAGATAGAATTTGAATGTGCGGTGTGCGGAAAGCTGCGGATAGACAGGCCAACCGAACACTTGGTCTTAGGGATCAGGGAGATTAGCAGCATCCGCCTCCGCCCATCGGCTTCACAGGTTCAGAAGTGAACTTAACGGAGGACTTTTGCGGAGTCATTGTGGATGGACCCATGTGTGTCTTGATTTCAGAGGCCATCGCCATAAAGGCTTGCTCAACATTGGTCGAGTCTTTGGCACTCGTCTCAAGAAATGGAATTGCCAGACTGTCAGCGTATTCCTGAATTAAGTGGGGAAAAGTAACGGTTTAACTCTAAATAGAATCTAACATTTTGTACAGTCAGAAACGTTTATAACTTTAAAATATCCTAGTATTTTAGGGTGTACTTGGATAAATATAATAATCAATAGTATACAGTTATGCTTGCAAATCGAAAAGGCAAATTACCTATACATTGCGGGAAAATCAATTGCAAAATCGTCATACCTCAATTATCTCTTCCAAACTGAAAATCGATTTGGAAATTTGAATCTTATATAACCTAAGCAAGAATAGTATTTTATATCTAAAATTCTACTTTCATATACACCTTCATTATTATGTGACCTAGTGACTAGGGCCCATATTACAGAAGCAATTTTAACGCACTTTTAGTTAGTGACCACTAAATTAGATGTCGTGTAAATTATAAATTGCATCAATAATTAATCCATTTAAGTTAGAGTAGGATTACAGAAACGACTTTAGTTTAGCATTGATATGTAGGTAAACAACGTCACATGTGAATCAATACTATATCAAACTAGTTTAGTGTTGGATTCCAGGAGCAATTTTAAGCGTTTATTAAGTTAGTCGTGCTTCAATTCTATGGTTATATTTAGTGGCCAGTAGGGGCACCTCTAAACCTACAATATGAATTTTATTGCTGCTGTAAATGATATTAATCGAGTGCGTTATTTAGAAAGACGGGTACCTCGCAATATTTTGAGGGATTTAATCAACCCAATTGAAAGATATACTCAAAACGAGTTTATAGCTAGATTCCGCTTTACCAAAGAGACGACCATTTTTATCATCGATATGTTACCTGAAAATTTATCCAGACCGACGCAACGAAAATACATTGACTACGCTGTCTCAGGCCGATTCCTTCTTCCTTAAGCTTCCAACATCAGTTTTCTTATCTTCTATCAAGTGTATAAATTGGCTTACATTCTCTAAAAAGAACAGTTTTTCATCCTTCTCCCAGTTATCAGTTTTTTTTAATAGTATAATTATCCATATTTAAAAGCGTTTAATTGTAAATTATACAGAGAAATATGATTAGCTTTATTTTAACAATGCATTATTGACCTAGCATTGAATAACATCCAACTGACCAATAAACGTACGACAAAGCTATCAGCTGGGATAATGACGCTGTGCGTGATGTGTTAGTAGCCACTAGTTAAAATTTGCTTCTGGAATAATAACTGCTTTAAAGAGTTTTACTAAAGTAAAATTGCTTCTGTAATATGGGCCCTAGACTCTAACTGATCCATTTAATCGTTATATTTTATTGATTATAAAAAATGTATTCAACTTATTTAAAGCAGCCAGGAACCAAGCAGGGGCGGATTCCCCCCCCCCCCATTGTTTTCCAACTTATAATTGGACTATAGTGGTAACATTACTGGTAGACCGACATGTTATAAAGGTGATTGAATTTAAAAAATATAGTGAAAATGAAAATTCGATTTAAAGATTTATTCGAAATAATTAAAACATTATCTATATAATTTATTGTATTCGGTGATTTAGTGTGAATTTAGTATGGCGACCTGCCTATCAGAGATAGCAGGAAGCCAGAATTACAACAACCAAAAAATCAAGCTGAAAAGGCGAAAACACAGTGCCAAGTGTGCTCAAATACCCTGTGTCTGGACCACATAATGTCAAGATGTCCAACGTGTTAACATTTATGTACTAGTTGGTGAAAAGGCAGAGCGCAGTCGATACCATCCATTTATGCTTTTTTAACTATGTTTTATTGATTGAAAATTAGACTGAAATTAGAATAAGGGTGATGCAATCTGGAGGGCTCTAGCATGCAGCCTGAGTGTGTAAATGTAATGATACAATTATCAAATCTTGTGAAACATATAGTTAAGAAAAATCACGGGAGCTTAAGCTCCTACGTTTTTTAGATAAAAATGACAACAAAAAATAAAAAAGGGTGGCGCAATCCGCCCCTTGGCATGGATAGGGTTAAGTTACTTTAAATGAGTTCTCTTCCGAGAAAATTTAAAAATACACAAAAAGAACACAAGAAAACATGAATGTCAAGGAGCTGAATTTAGTATACAAACTAAAGTAGGCAAACTTTAAAAAATCAGATACTATTTAAATATCCAATTCAACAATCACTAATATTTCCAAGAATTTAAAGTTATACATTAGAAACTAGAAAAAATATCTATCGAAACTATTAAGCATAGCATACAGCCAGAAAATAAATAATGATGTATAGTACTTATAATTAATAATATGACAACATTTGAAAATTCATACCAGTAATAACGATTTCATTCTCTAGGATTGTAAATATTAGAACAACACTGTAAATAAAAAATGAATAAAAATCTATAATTATAAGGCGCTTACCTTTGCCGTAGATGAATCCACAACTTTCTTGGGGGTCAAATCACATTTGTTGCCAACCAGAAGCTTCTTAACTTTCTCGCTGGCATATTTTTCAATTTCTTTTAACCATGTTTTAACGTTGCTGAAAGAGTCCTGTCAAAAGAGAAATTCACATGAATCTCGCCAGTACAACAACGCAACACAACATCTGGATATGATTAGATGTATTAATAAATGTTACACTTTATTAATAATAAAGTATAATAAATTTTAATATACTTATCTTTAAAATATATTGTAAAAAAACACTAAAATAAACTGTAAAATGCAAAAACATTTACATACATAAATAATTTACATATACAAATAAACACATATAAATAGTTCAAACACACTGCAATTTACACATTATCCTAAATCTTGAAGTCGTGTTTTATATATGACAAATAAAAGCGATTAAACAGGAATTGAATAAAGAAATAAATTATACTAAAAACTGTATTGAAATTAATTTTTTAAATACTGAGTTATTACTCCAAAAGTATAAATGCTGTAAAATAATCTTAGTATACACTACAGTACGGAAACTACGTATACAAACTCGAAATAAACAACTGGGTGCAGTACAAAACAGAACTGTAAAAGATTTGTTAACGAATACATCAGACCTATAAGTAGCATAATTGTAAACTCGAAATTATTCTTTACAAATAAATGTCTTTCTAAAGAGAATAATGTATTCAAATAAGATTTCGTTCTTTTGCACGTATATAAAATTCTTAAACACTTACAAGTATGAAACTTGACATTCTTCCTATTTTAATGTAGTGCTACAGGATAAAATGAAATTATTAAATAAATAACCGTATAACAGCCAGGGTTCATTTTTTTTGAAAACCCAGCCGCTGACTTTTTGGAAGCTTCCGCTGGCTATAAATATTTTATTAACTAGATGCAACGAATTGTGCTTATAGTATAAGATTATATTATTCATATGTACAATTTATTTAGTTACAACTGTAAACATGATAATGTTAATTATACATAGATGCTCAAAGTTCATGGTATGGTAGATAAAAATGTTTACATTAATAAAACTAATTGAATTGTATTTATTTAGTTCCAACTGTAGACATGCTAATGATATATGGTTATAGTTCATGGTATGGTTTATAGTATTGAGTTTCTGGAAAAATCTCGATCAATGACTTGGACAAAATCATTGTTTGAGAAAGTTGCAGTCGATAATTTTCTGATGTTGTAATACTTGAAGGTCTGAATATTGAAATAATTATAACTTAAAACGAAAGCTGAATAATATGATCCTAAGAAATAATAATACTGATAATTGCAACTTTTTTACTGTTTAATATTGGTTTATGCAACAACAAAATTTGTTGTTATTAGCATTTTTCTCCAGCTGACCTTTATATGAAAGGTCAGAACCTTTATAGTTCTTTCTATATGTTAAAAGAGTTTAAAGCTCGTTAATTGGTTCAAGATTATAACAGTAATCACTGTTTACTCCTTGCAAATTTTACTGAAGTAAAACCAATTCCTTTCGACAAAAATTTACAATACATATGAAATCAATAAGAGTTAAAACGCTATCAATGCTCATGAATAAAATCTAACGCCAGGTAGCTCATATAAAGACTATTTTTATGGAAGCAAATACATAGTTATTAGAACAGAGTAGTTATTGAATTGCACACTCAAAGCATATTTATTAAGGTATGGAATAAAACACTTCAATCTAGATCGTTGATCTTGGATTTTAAGAAGTTAACTATATTATATGACTATATAATATATATTCATGAACAAATACATTCCGAACTGAACAATACATTAAAATAACAGAATTAGTAATAAAAATGCAAACTAATATTTTATGTACAAAAAACTATCCACAACATAGATGTAAGAGCGATGTTTAAATAAAAATTCAATACAAAAATTAATTAATAAAACACTTCGATCTAGATCGTTGATCTTGGAACTTAAGAAGTTGAACAAAGATATTGAACACATACATTTTGAACCGAACAATCTTAAAAATAATAGAATTAGTAACCAAAATGCAAACTAAACATTTTAAGGATAAAAGAGCATCAAAAAATTCAATTTTGTAAAATAGTTTTCACAAACATTTCAAACCCAAAAGTAGCACAAAGGGGAATTCAATAATAATAATAACAAACTTGTGTTATTAGAAATTTCGTAAAGCCTTGAGTATGAATGAATTGCTACTCATATTAATATTTTTCGTTTAAAACTGCAAAAAGGGACTTTGGAAACTTAAAAGTACAAACATCATAATATATTCCATAACGAATAATAATATTATCAGGTATACATATTATGTAATAACATATATATACATATTATGCAAAACATATATATTTAAATTTATTTCATAAATAGTCTGTGAAATCAAAATAAATTTTGATCATATTAATGTTAAATAGTAAAAAAAATAACAACTAAACTATAAAATTTTCAAAGTAAACATAGAGTCAACGTTAATTGTAGGTGTCGAGAATCTTTGACGAAAAGCGATTTAGGTCGTAATTTATTATTTTTTTCGGAAAATAAATAGATGTAATTAACAAGTAACCCCTATACACTACTAAAAGCTAGCGGCCGCAACCACACCACGATTATCAAGCATCTCACTATCCTCGCGTTAAATTATTTTTCGCGGTTTTTGATTCTCGACACCTACGGACAACCTAGAACAAATACTTTAGCCATGAAAACTTCATTTAATTTTAAAAACAATACTTACATACATACATATGCAGCATATAAGCCCATTATATCCCCTGGATATAAGACACACACGAATATTGCATGTAACTTTTCTCAGTCCCGGAAAGTGTACTTTACATCTATTGTAAATAAATTTGGATTACCCTCAATATAAGGCACATGGATTTTAAGGCACCATTGTCAAGCCCCTTGAGCATACGTTATAGGGATTGCACTGTTGTTGTGCGTTAATTGTAGTTGCGATAGGTGTTATCTTCAGGCCTTCTTCAAATAGTTAAATATCTCCTGATTTATTGTCAACAACTTAAACAATTAAAACAAATGCGGTGCCATGTTATAAAGCGTTTTCGTAATACATTATTTCATAAAGCATTAAACCATAGCTCCGTTAAAAATGTTCAGACCAATATGTAAATTGCTTATATTCACAATCGTTACAAGAATATAAAAATTCGTGTAAAAATAACAAATGTTTTGACTCAAATTACAAACCTGATCAGTGACATCATACACAACAATAATTCCATGAGCACCACGGTAGTATGATGATGTAATTGTACGAAATCTCTCCTGACCGGCTGTGTCCCAGATTTGTAGCTTTATACGCTTTCCTTCCAATTCGATTGTACGAATTTTCTGAAAATTCATACATTTCAAATATTAATGCTTTACTTAATAACAGAACTAGAAATTTAATTTAATGTAAATAACTCACAAAATCAACTCCTATAGTACTTATATAGCTTTCTGTGTAGGTGTCATCCTGAAATATACAAAATATATCATTCATTAAAAATTTATAAAATGTAGCATTGTAGCAAAACAGATATATATTCCAAATTTATACATTAGTATCTTACATATGTATGTCTTATATAATATGTCCAAAATATAATAATGGAGAGTCACAAATATTATATGCAGTATTATTGTCTTTTAGAGAGTTTTGGTATGAGAAAAAGTTTGTGAAGAAATTTAGTAAGAAAAACACTATAAGTTAAGGAAAAACCCAATGAGAAAAATTTGAGAAATTGAATATTGTCCGTGATAAAATTTCAAGCGATAACACTTGAAAAATAATTATCGATATGAATATTTAAATTAATTCTACTTTTGAATGGTATAACAATAAAAGTGCAGTATTTTTTTTACTTTAACCATTAATATCTATTAAATACAACGCTGGAGTTACAAACAGAACATTTTTACGTGTACAGTGGTGTAGAAATGAACTTAAACATGAGTAAAATATGGAAGATATCTGTCATTACATTAGACGCAGTGGTCACTATAATACTGCTATCTAATATTTGAGATAGACAATTCAAACTGATATTGAATAGTGACATTTTATTTTATTATACATTACCAATATTATATTATTGAACACGGATGAGCGGATTGTGACATTTTAGTATCAATTTTACACTAAAAATAATTAAAAATATTAACACATGTTAACATCATGTACTTTAGAAAGAAATTTTCGTCACAAATCCATTTTATAAACGTCAACTAGTGTAAGTAGTATTTCAATAAAATCTTAGTAGTTCCATGAGAATCATTACAGGTAACGATTTTAGAAGTCAATGGAACCAAATTTGTATGTCATTCTGAAGACTTGTCCCACGTATAATGGTAGACAGGATCATGCTAGAACATGACAAAGTTCTACAAACACTCTTCACCACTATTAAGCACGAATAATTATACATTTTTAGACTAGGAGAACAGCAAAACCGCAGAACTAACAAAACAGTTATTACTAATGTAAAATAGTAATAATAATCAGATTAAACTAAAATGTGTGTAATTCATATATATACTTACAGCAAAACGAAGTAATAGACAAGACTTGCCAACGCCAGAATCTCCAATCAGCAGAAGCTTGAAGAGATAATCACTGAAAAATAGTAAAAACCATACGCTTATATTTAGAGTTGGCATAACAAATAAAAACATGTTAGAATAAATATCTCATAAAGATATTCACTGTGCAGGAAAACGCAACATGAATTTATTATATTAGTCAATATAATCGCGAATTTTGAAAGTTGTAAATGGCTTAGGAGAAGTCAACCTTTATAGAAGCCAATCGTAATGAAAGATAAACATTGATTAAATTATAGAAATTTATGAATATTATAAGTATGTAGTAGAAGTTTGATTATTACAATTACATATATTAACAAATTCATCATATTGTTTATTTTATCTTCAACACACTTTCTATAAAACTGTTATGATAATTAATAAGAAACATGTCAACACTCTTTCTCTGAAGTAAATATCAAAGTTGCGATATTATTTAGACACAATCATTGACTGTTGGTGTGAGTTATGGCTCTGTGGAATCATGTAAGAAATCTATAACTAAACATACATAGGTATGTAGGTCGTATATGCCTCTTTTGATGTAACTATACCGATACTAATAGGATTATTCTAAATGTATTCTAAAATGCCTAATCAGAGGATAGAGATTTTTAACTAAATGTAACAATATACAGTATGTAGTTTATGATTCGATTCACTGCATGGTTATTTGCTCTCACTTGGTATGCACTCTTGAATTAACTTTACTCAACTATACTTGTTGTTAAACTTTTCTACTCTCAAGAATATTGAATCTTGCCAAAATAGAGAAATACATTGTATCAGGGGAATAAACATGTGCCTATATCAATGAAGTGATGATCCAAAACTTATTATAGATAAATTTAAGTATACATGAAAAATGCAGGGAATCTGCAGAGACAACAAAAAATGCTGGTATAAACAAATTGACAAATTGATAAAGACAAATGACAATAAAGACAAATTGTATCATATTAACTCTCATGTTATTATAAATTATATTTATTTTCAGTTGGTGTTCACAATTAAGTCATTACAAATATAAGGAAAAGTATACAGACATTGAATAGCAAATTAACCAGTAAAAATTGGCCCAGGTATTTTAAATGAAAAGCTAATAAGCAAAATGAACCATGTCAGTGCATTTGATATTTCCACTAGTCTTACAATTTATACAGAACTAATGGTGTGACCTCCTTTTTATACCAAAATTAAATGTTGAGGGATATTTAATGAAAACATGTGTAGGGTCAACCTTTTTATATTTAAAGCATTGATTTGATCATCATACATCTTTACCACAAAGCACTTTACCTAAGTGAGTGGATGAGTTTTAAATTTCAATAATTTGTTGTTCTTTTATACTACTACTAAATTTTATATAAGTCAAATTTACACAGAAATACAAAAATAAATGTCTATAATTTATATAAAGAGGGAAACATTTGTTGTAATATAATTTTTATTTTTATTGTACCCATTGAGAATATTTTCAATAAAGAGGGCCTTTATTCTACAATTTCTTAATCTATAAATAACAATGATTGTCATAATGTGATCTATTTTGTTATATATGTCTTATTACATAGTGTCTGCTCATTTGAATGGAGAAAGTTCCAGTAATTCCACTAAATTTTCAGTGCACTCAAAAGCATAAATAGCCATAGAAGTGTAATATGATATAATAACTAGTTTTGTAATCTTGATGTGCTTTAGATATTTTAGTCATGTTAATATGTTATCATAATGAAATGAATGAACATCAGTAAAAGAAACTTGAAATTAAAACAGGCAAATTATAAAAAAATAGAAAATTTGATTCCACCAAAATGTCCCAGAAAATGAAGTTATTCATACTAGTTAATGTACACTCAAAATGTTTGTACAATAAAAAAATTTCGTAAGTTGCTAAGATCATTGTATCCTTTTACTCAAAACCATTTTAACTGGCTACTTCATAAGAAAGTTTGTCAGTAAGATGGTTTTTATAAATTTCAATCATTACTTGAAAGTAATCATAGCTAAAAATACAATAATATTGCTAGTTTTGAACAAAATATTAAAGGTTGGTTTAGACAGTCCATTGATATAGACCATAAGTACACTACTATAAATTAGTTATAAAAACAGTAAATTAGTGTAAAATATTTTAGACACTATATTTATTTGTATGCTGAAATTTGAATGTAACTTATGATTCACTTTATAAAATAATAAAAAATGTATATAATCAAAATTCATTAGCATTTCATTAGTTTAAAAGCTAGACATAACATGATTTTATTAATTGATACCTATATATCATTGGTAATATTACAAAAAGACGTAAGTCGATTTATCAAAATGTTGAAATGTATGCAACTTACGTCTTTTTGTAAACAAACCAAATTAATTTCAGAAACTTACGTCTTTTTAAGATATGCTTTTTGAAATCAGGATAGTAAAAATATAGTGCTGAATATCAATTCTGGAAAAATATGAATTTTGAAAAAATCAACTTTAAATGTCTTTTTGTTATATTGCCGACGATATGTAAACAATTAAGGATTGGAAGATTGTGCAGCAAAATTTATAAATTGTCTTGCACAATCTTGCATATAAAAAAGCAGTAATATTACATTTGTGATCAAATTTAGTGAATTTTTTTTAATTTGAAAAATTTACAATGAAAACGCTAGGGATTGCGGAGTACTTGGCCATAAATTATTTTTTTGTAAAAATAAATGACATAAAAATTTAATTAATAAGTAACACATATACAGGGTTTGTATGCAAAAGTAATCCCAAAATTCACAAATTAACTTAAAAAAAAAATAAAACTTTTTGTATATGGGACTTACATACTAAATGCTCATTTTCAAATACAGAATTTAATGCTGATCACAGTGATAAATAATTCATTGCATACCATTAAATGATATTCTTTCAGCAGATTTATCTGACAAAATGTCCATGTAAAAAATCCAATAATTGATTTTATAGAAATTACACTTAGAGCTATATATATACTGGTTTGACCATACCCTTCTATTAAAAATTGAGTACAAGAGATTGACCCAACTAAATTTTGTATAAAATATAAACAAACATATAAGTAGAGCTTGTAAAAAAACTAATATTAGCTCATATAAAAGAAAATTGTCTGTTCTATTTTTTGGGCTTTACAGTATGAAATTTAATAAAAAAAATGACTGATCTATAACAAATTTTGATGATTTATACCATAGAGTAATTATATATAGAAATTTGACTCTTATTGATTTCATATCCATTGCATTGTATAGTTTGTCAATATAAATCATTTTATTTTAATGAATTTGATATAAATATTAAATGGGTATTTTTTATTAAACTAATTTTAAGAGTAAATATACATATTCATACAATTCTAACATATCTAAGTTTTCAGGTCTGTAATATAGTAATATAATTCATTGCCTGTGTATTTAAAACTGTTTTACTGAATAAATGATAATTGCTGTGAATTTTAAAAACATTATTATGCAAAAGCTTTTGGGTAGACATATAGTATAAAACTGCATATAGAATCAATGAAACATAACTCAACATATAATTACTGATTTATACTACAAGACTATTAAAATGGTCTAAGACCCGGTGATCTCATATATTGTTTGGTAAAAAATGTATTTGTTTATAGGTATATTTTTTATTTACTTCAAAAGTTTGCACAAATTTTGAGCAATGATTAATGATTAAATTAATGTCTGTTTACTGACTCTGAAACCAATTTTTTTCTTCGGGAAGCAATATTCTCAATATCTTTGGCATACAAAAGCAAAATTCAGGCACAATTGGTGTGCAGGAGCCTTAAAAAGGTGTGATAGGTGTGGTAAAGCTTTAGTAAATGTGACTAAAAGGTGTCAAAAGCTTAGTAAACTGTAAATGTACCTAAAAGTGTGAAAAATTGGCATAACATTTTTATCTTTGGCATACCAATATATTCCTCAAAATTTTTTTTGCCTGAACCGTCTGAAAAAAAACTAGTCAATAACTATACCAAAATTTTTATGTTAAACAAATAATTTGGGACGCTAAATTTTCAAAATTTTATTAGAAATAATTTGGGATGCTAAAAATACAGGATCACCCTCAGACCCATACTATGGGTCTGAGGGTGATCCTGTATTTTTAGCATTAAGTTTGCCATTTTACTATAGCCCATATGGCTATTGTAAAATGGCAAACTTTGATACTTTGAAACAACTATTACTTTTTATCTGGTAGACCAACTTAATTTAAAAATAAGACATATTTGGAACCCTGGTGTTCTGAGGATTCTGTATTTTTATATAATTGAAAGTTTTTTTCTCACTGAACTCACTGGCACTATAAGTATAAGTAGTATTATTATTAGTATTCATAATCATATAGTCATTGAAAAATGTAATAAATTTAGAATAGAAAAGTCATAACTGCAATTAAATTCCTATTGAAAAATGTGTACCTTTTAAACAAAAATATACATATTAAAACTTCTAACTAAATATCCAAATGAAAAAAAAAATACACATTTTTGAAATCTTCCTCCTAAAAATTTAGCAAAAATAAAATAAATTTTAAATTAAATTTGTACTTATAAATTTAAAAATTCAATAGAACTCAAAACAAATTTATATATATGTCGAAATATGCTATATTATACGTATTGATTTTCTAATTATTATAAAATATAATTACAATATAGAACATAAACTTAAATTGTTTTATTTTTATTTCCAATAATATTAATAAAGTAATTAAAAAAAGATGACATAATATAACAAACCATGAAATACATACTTGAATTGAAGGTAGCAGAAGCAGCAAACAAAGTTGTAGATTGTGGATTATAGTGCGCTAGTCCAGATCGAAGGACCTTTGTAGCACCCAGGAAACAGCTTCGTGCGGCCAGCATAATGGCGTCGGAAGTTAAGGAGAGAAAGCTGACATAGCTCAAACATTGGATACTACCGTAAATTGGTTAGGTAAAACAACATAATATTCCGCATTCTCATTAAATTCAAAAGGCAGGATTATGGATCAGTAACTATATTAATAGTTTATTTATCTGGATTATGCTTAGAGAATATTAGAAAAACATGTCTTAAATATCAGTTAGTTTCATGTGCTCTCATGATGTGCAGCGTGTTAATATACATTAATGGTGCTAGTTAGAGAGACATTATTAAAGAGATAAAAGTATCACACATAACAGTATTATCCAATCAGGACATGATATATCATTACCTCCCATAATATTGTTGAATTCCTACTTTAGCCGAGTAGAGGTTAGCTGTATGCTGCGCTGGCCTGATCGTCATTGGGGAAATTGGTTGCGGTGTCTGGGTACATCTCTCAAGTACGTTCGATGCGTTTTTGAAGATTTAGGCAGTACGAATGTTGACCATCTTTGTGAAGGAAGTTGTTGTCGTCGGGCAAGTATGAAATAAGGTCATACGTGAAATATTTTTTTGGACGGCCATTGTGTAAACATATGTAGCTCATGAGTTGGCCTCCTTCATTTCATTTTTTACTTTTCCATGTGTACGTATTTCTTCGAAGGAGATCATGGTCGGCTATCTCCCATCTTGAGGGAGATAGGCAAGAGTGAGGCGTCTAAGGAGGCTACTTGAACCTTTTCAGGTTACAATATCATCGTTAAAGCCAATTTTATTGGTGTTTTTAAAGCTATAATCTATTTTATGAAAAGAATCGCGAGTCTAGCAAAACTGATATATTGATTTCTCAACGTTCATTATGTACCTTGGTTTAGTTTTTCTCAACCACGGATTTCCATCACTGCATCGAAGAAAAAGCTAAACTCTCTTCGATCTGGTTGTTGATCTTTTAACTACTTCTATCTTTCTAGGCTGTGTTTTCCAGAAAAGGGTGGTGCCGAGGACAACGTAATTGTTTTAATACATTGAAATACATATTATAATTTAATACACCCGTTGTCCGCGGGTGGTGCATGATCCAATCTCCTTAAATGACATTATATTTTCCAGGATATATATAGCCTCTCTATGTTTCTTCCATCTATTTTTTCGTTGATATTTTGTCTATGTAGTGAGTACATTGTCTACAAATAGTGGTGAGTAGTATATATTTAGTCTTTGTAATAATTTTTTTTATCTCTGATGTTTTCTATCGCCTGCCTTTCCGTAGTTATGGATTTGTGAATTTGAAGACTGTGTGGATTGATAAGCTAGATTTGTCTTTACAAAGTGGTATATTCCACCTTCTCTAGCATATCTTTTCATTTCTTCTATCTTCCATTCTTTTCGGATAGCTATTAGTCTAGCCAATTAGTCCCCCAATTTATCTAGCCAAGAACACAACATTGCAGTAAGTAGGCAAATCAGTGTATTTTCAAATACAAATACTAATGCAAATGAAGACTGTCAACAATAAATATGCATCACTATAAAATATAACCATTTATGAGGCAAAGGTATAATATCAACTTTTTCGATCAAAATGATTGACTGGAACAATACAGGAAAGCAATAATTGTTTAGTCTCTTTAAACACGTTACAAATTTCTTTATGGCTAAACCAGTGGTGTAAACTGGTCAATCAAAGAAAAATCAATAAAGATTATGTGTATTTTGAATATACGGAGATTACTTATTTAGAAAAGTTGATGAGATTAGGTATTCTCGAGTAAACGGAGATTACTTATTATGAAAAGTTGATGAGATTATATATTCACGAGTAAACGGAGGTTACTTATAATTATGAGAAGGCGATGGGTTAGATGTTTTCGAGTAAACGAAGGTTCCTTATAATTATGACTATTCGATGGGTTTAAGTGTTTTGGAATAAACGGAGGTTTCTTATATAATTATGAGAAGTCGATGGGATTAGGGTTCTCGAGTAAACATGATTACCTATTACGAAAAGTCAATGAGATTCCTAACAAACAAGTGATAGCATAGGTGGTCCTTAATTCTACATTTTGAGAATTCACGGAATATTTAATAAGATCTCTATAAAATGAAGAATTTTATTTTGAGACAAGGTATTGATTAGTAAGAATATTTTTATTTAAGGTGTTTATTAAAAAAATAGTTTTTTATTCATATTTATAATAATTAATTATCAAAGTATTATTAATAAATTGACATTATTTATAATATACCACAATTTTTTTACACACTTTTTGATCATACAATCGAGTTTAGTAGTTGGTTGAGTGCAGGTACTGAGTGAGATGTGAGAAGGATTCATTGGATGTAGCACAAGTGTTACTTGATTATATTTGAACAGGCGGATAACTGTGAATTCTAAAGTTTTCATTTATGGAAGCAAGCAAGCTCATACAAAATTGATAGATAAAACTGGTTTTGAGTTGACACACATCTATAAAAAATATCACGACTATCAATGAATATCAAAATATATATTTTTCAAATTAATTAAATAGTTATAATACTTTAGACATCTAAGCTCCACAAATTTATTTTATAATTTTGCCTATGGTTTACTTCAAATGTGCTTCTTATTTATCATATAGTTAGATTAAAATATTGTAGTGTATATGTGGTATAAATATCTTGAGCAGTAGTAGGGAGGTGGATTTCCATATCACCCCCTGCCCCCTTCCCCCCCCCCTCGAACTTTTATACTTATACACCCATTTCATTGTCCGAAATCTCAAACGGATTTGATTGGCTGCTACGAACGCGCGCGTTTCTTTTATAGCCGTGTCGCACTTGGCGCAATTGTGTGGAGGGAGGGGGGGGGAGAGTGATACGGAAATACACCTCCTTACTACTTTCAGCTTTTTAAATTATAATTAGTAAATGTAATTTCTCAGCTTAAAAACCCCTCTAAATATATTCAATTATAAAGCAGGTATAACAACCATTTTTGAAACAGTATATTTATGTAGATTTACAGAAATACCTTAATGTATATATTGATATTTCTATAATAACATCATCACATACATGTGTACACCTAATTTAGAAAATGTACTGCCAATTGTGTATTTACCATACATATATTATATAAATTTTTGTTGTTAAATTTACAAAATAGCACATATAAACTATAAAATTTATGACAAGCAAAACAAGATTAACTTAAAAATGTGTACTTGTGATAAGCGAAAATAATTCCATGTTACATTATTGTGTGATATTTTTTAGAATTAAGGAAGAGAAAATTTAATTCATGTCATGCAAGGAAATTAATTAGTTTATATTCCCTATAAAATATGTTTAAAACAACATGCTGCAATATGTATACTAGCGAAACTTACAGATATATGCAACTTTATTGTTTGGAATAAGCCGATTTAATTATATACAAAAAAGACTGTATAATTTGAAACATTATTAATAACATCATTTGTAATATACAAACATATGCAGACACGTTTTTTATTGGTTCATACTTTTCAAAATATGTAAATTGTATGCAAATGTTCTACGCAAGAAGCAATATATGAAAGACGTGTATTAATAAAAGTTTATAACAGTTATATATGAAGCATTACATGTAATTGTGTATCTAACAATAATAAATTGTAAATTGTTATATCCTTATATTTCTTATGATTATATGATTTGATTGACCAATTATGTTAGGTATATTGTATTATATTTCAGGAAATTTATCATTTTTTATCATTTAGTACCTACAGCACTTATTTTAAATGGATGTTTTACTGCACTTTTTAAATAAAAATTAAATTTGAGGAATAATACGACGTTGATTAAATTATGAAATCACAATCATAGGAATTAGAAAAATAGGCAATTCAGGTTTAATACAGATAGTGAATTTTAAAATTCACTATCATTACTATAGCTTCTAACTTCAATAGTATATAAGAATAGTTTACACTTTTTAGTAAAAGTCTATTTAGTCCAATCATTTAGACGCGGATTTAGTTAACTTTCTATATTTTATATTAATTGTTAACATTATAGACATGATTATTTACATTGGGAATTGTAAGCAATTAACATATATCATATTTGTCATGATTTAACATTAGAAATCTAACCAGATATCTGATACAAAACAAGAAAAAATAGGCAAGAAATAATATTAGTGGAACATAAAGCACAAAAATGTAAAAAATAAATAAATTGATAAAGAACCCGAGTGATTGAAAAAAGCACTTATGTCATACAGTAGGTACACAATAGACGTATTAAAACGTCGCGCGCAAAATGTGATACTTATGTGTTTAAAATATTAATTGTAATATGCAATTATGTAATAATGTGACACTTGAAATGTACCTATATACTTATTTTGTGTAGCGGAAGCCGTGAAAGTCAGAGTAAAATAATATGTGCATTATTTAATCAAAGCAATTGTTAAAGTTTAAGAAATAGCTGAGCAGATAATTTAAAGGAAATTAATTTAATATTTGGACACAGAAAGTCATAATTTTATGAAAAAATTGGAACCATTAATTATGCAATGAATTCGTATGATGTGATAGCTGCTAGGTATATATTGTAAGATTGAGGAAAGTAAATGTGGGCGTATACTCATACTGTAAATCGAAAGACGCCTGAAAAAATCGAAGACTAAATTATATCACACATTGATCGATGGTTTGTTGTCGAATATTATACATATATATATGTATATATAAATAGATACGCTGAAGCTGAATCTGACAATTTCAGGTTTAAATTCTGTCACAATAAGAACACTATATATATATATATATACACAAACACAAACACACATACGCATTTACATATTAATCGTTATACTATAAGGTAATAAAATCAAAAATCTAAATGAATTAAAAAGGAATTAATTCTTCCAAGAAGGTATATGGAACGTTATTACTAAAATTGGACCATATAAAACATGAAATGAATGTCTTTTTTATAAGGTACTCGGGAAATGTAGATTATCTTCACTATCACCTGGGGGAGAGGCGGGATTTTATCCATGTTGGGGTATTCTGGTTCTCCGCTAGAAAATCTGATATCCACGGCCAGTAAGTGTTTACGATAAATGCAAGGAGGCCTACCACTAAAAGCCTTAACACATTGGCTCTGAAAGGAAAGAAATGGAGGGTCAATTTATTTATCATCTTAAGTTATCTTAAATTATGATAAAAATAATAAGTATTTGTAATTAAACTCATAGTAAAATATTTGAAATATATATAAAAAAGGTAAAACTAATTATATCGAAGAATAATGTGCAAGAAGTACCTCTTATAGGAAGAGTCCAAGATTTAAAAATAAACGTCGGTATTATACATATTTTGTAGATATCTTAACTTTTTAATTTGATTTACATTGGTTGGAAGTAAATGAAATTCTTAATCTAAAAAACAAATTTATTTGGTTTTAATAATATATATGAAGTGCGGTGATATCTTTCGTACATATCATTGTCAAAGCAAGACTATTTTAAACAAAAATATACATCCCTTATTTTGCTTTATAATTCAACATTATAAATAATAAACAAAAAAATAATATTTATAATAAAAAATAAATAAATACAACTTTCATTTGTAAACAAATTAACAGCAATATAATGGAGGACAAGACAATACAACGAACCTCTGATCGAACACAGTGGCCCCAAAGTTTACAATTCTGATCAATAATTGGAAGCAGCCAGAAAGAATGACCATACAGAGGGCCACCATTGAGATTCCAGCGTTCCAGAATGTGTTGTAAATAACAAGGGGATCCTTTCTTCCATCCACGTTTGAGTTGGGCATTTGTTCCACTCGAGTCTCCAGAAGATTCAGCTGTATTGGGAGGATAAAGACATTCGAAAAGATGGGATCGTTGTTCCGAGCAATTTCTTTATTATATTAAAACCAATACGAGGACTATACGAGGACTATATGCTTATCCCGTAGTCCTCGAACCAATATGTTTAGTTATTTAACGTGATTGTTATACTACATATATTTTAATATGCAGAAGATATTTGATTAAAAATCAACTACTTTTTGCAAATATATGTAAAATTTAAGAATACTTATTAGTTAAAATTAGTTTTTTTATAATTGACATGAAAAATAACCGGTTTTTGGAAAATTAAGAAATTCAATTATTTTTTTGTGATTTTTAAAGAATAAATAAATATATTGGTTACATAGATCATTGAGTAATTGAACACAGAGATTTCACACTTATCGATTTGTATGCAGTTTAATATTACTGTTTTGTAACCCTAAAGCTTTTGCAAAATAACTTTTTAAAAACGGCAGCAGTTAAACAGTTTATGTAGTAGATCAGTTTTATACACTGTGTTTTTTATAGTGTTTAATTATTCTATGACAGATATTTCTTTTACTTTTTAAATATGATTTGGCTATCTGCAAATATGACGTCAATTTTAATCATTCTAGATTTTAAATTATCAAGATAAGAAAGACTATAGAAAAAAAATATTTCGATATATTTAAAAATACATATTTTGAATAATAATATGTAAATGAGTTAGCATATACCTACGAATTGTTTGAAATGATATATGTTCAAAGTGGCAAATGTACAATATTTTCAATGGAACTATATGTTTATATTGTCATTCTACATATAATATATATATAGTATATTGATTTATTTCTATAATTTGTTAAAAGATTATAAACCAAACACTGACCATCAGTATTTCAAATCATCAACAAGTATGTAGTTTTAAAAAATAATATTTTGTAGCTCGAAATAAGTTTCCTTATTATAGGTGAACTTACAAAGAATTAAAAATAACATAAAAAGAAAATTACGCATTGTTCTGCTCATCATAATAGTTTAGATCTTGTATATAGGTATTTCAAGAAACTATATTATATGGGATCTTTGCTTTGATTATAATCAAATATAAATTATATATTGTTAGGAACACAACATATTTAAATGAAATACATACCATTAAAACGCAGTAAATTGGGAGTAGGTCAGTAGCCCGCTACTTTAATTTTAGTATGTATTTTTCTGGATATATTTATTCTTTTCTATCATTTATAGTTTAACTCTTAACATGTTGACCATTAATTTTCAGTGAGAACGGAGAGCTATTAGCGTTATAGCAAACTGAAGCTAAGAAATTACAGTAGCAAAGTTTAAAAGGGCATATTTAAAATTGAAGGGCAGAATTAAAGAAGATAAATAGTTTCTATATTTACTCATATGTATATTTCTGTTTGTTTTAAGAAGATTAAATAAACTTAGTATCGATAGGTAACCATTTTTTACCGCATTTCCCACACTATCGATATTATCTCGAAGATCTCGTGTAGTTGTTGTTAATCGATAGTCTAGTTTTTCTTCCAAATTCTTGAATTCCTGAAGAAGAAAATAATGAAAAAATATAAAAACTATATAATAATTCAATAGATGAGAATTTGTACTTTTAGTTTTACTGAAAGTGAACTATTGCATTGATATATATATATATATTTTAGCAACACTTTTTTTAAATATTCAGTTTGATATTTATTCCTTAAGGACCTTCATGATTCCCTTATAAATATAGAAGAAATAATTGGTAAACATATTTCAATGAAAGATAATAATAATAATATTCATTAATAATTATGATTAAATCATCATATAATATAATATAATTTAAATTATATAAATCACTAGAAATACATTGTTCAAGATGTTTAGAGGGATAGCAGATAATCTTTATAATCTGTATTTTTATTTAAAAAATGTTGATTATCTGTGATATTACTTAATTTTTCAAAGTGATAGTAGTAATGAAATATTTACATATATATAATGAATTATTTCTAATACTTTATAAAGTTTTGGTAGATTTTTCAACGCGCAGATTTTCACTTCTAAAATATTATTCTATATTTTATATCCTTTTCTGATTACAACTAATATTAAGTGACATATCTGCCTAGAGTATATCTAAGTTTACTATATGAAATTAAATTTACTTATTAAATCAAAATGAATATAGATATATGTTAAAAAATGTGTCCAAAATACGAAATGTTTAGGAAGCGGACTGTATCTTCATCCAACTTGGAAAGGAATGTAAATATTTCTGGAATAATATGACAAAATTAAGGCATGGAGAAATTCCGTTTGTTTACCTATCTATCCACCAAACTGAAATCACTATTTTCGTAAAATTTATTTATCTAGCCCACTCCACACTTTGTATCTATCTTTATACTCCATCCATTCCTTTCCATTTGTACTTTTCCCCCTGACTTGTCTTTCGAGACACCAAACAAAAATATTGATATCTACAAGTATTTAGAACAAGACGGCTTGACGTATTATGTGCGTCTGTTGTTTGCGTCTTCGAAATTCGACCAAGTCGGTCTGGCACCTTATTCAGATAAGCTCGCCATACATAAACATTTTCTATTCAATTAACTCAAGTATAAGGGGACATATTTGGAAAATCAGAGAAAGTCTATGTCTAGAATTTATAGATTTTTATTCCACATATGCATTTTTTAGTTTTCAGTTTATAACTCCGAGAAAACACATACACATAATATATCGGCTTGTTATAGATTAGGTATAATATAACCATTTCCCTACTATATACTATATATGGATAAATATGTTACGCCTTATTTTCTGCTCAATTCAATTATTTTTAGTTTAACTAGCATTACTATCTAGGGACTAAAGTCTGTATAAAGGGTGATTGAAGCCAGCTGTAAGCGAATTGATACCATCTGTAAAAGATTTTTAAATTATTTCTGATTATATTTTTAAATATTCATATTAATAATAGGTAATCCACAAATTGTGAAGGAGAATATTGCAATGATTGACAGTTATCTTATTTAATTGATAGTTACCTAGCGAAATGGCCATAAATAATTACATTTGTAAATTACTATTGCTACTGCTATTAGTGCCGTGACTGACATCTTTAATAGAAAAAGCATTTTATCAATTTAGATAATCAATTATTCATAATATACAACGTGTTTAGATAGAATTCCTGATACATTTATTGACATGTTTTTTGTATTGTGTCTTTCTATTATATCATTCACTTAGATATTACGCACCTTTATTTATATCAACTATATTATTTAAATTATACCTAATATATCATTTACTATAGTTATTTCACAATTGTTGTAAAATAATAATTTAAGGAATACATATTTTACGTTATCCGTAACAAAAATGATTTAATTGAATTTCAATTAACATATAAATTACAAATTAATGTCACTAAAAGTATTTTCATGAAATACTGAAACTTTATTAATAGAGAGACATTATATCGTATAAATTAGCACAAGTACACTTTATTTAATAATCCGAGTATAATTTTAAATAAATTTATTTTACATTAATCTTTTTATTCATTTAAATTTTATTTATCATGGACTACGATGATCATATAAAAAAACACATAATATTGCACAACTCCAAAGTTCTATATGACAACTAAGCTTATACAAAAAAGTTTTTAGACATGATTAAAGAATGGTTGATGTAATTATCGGAATATACCTCACGAAGTTTATTCACTTCTCGGGACATCTGCTGGCGACAGTCGACGAGCATTCCGTCCAGATGTTCAACTCGTTCTCCAAAAAACTGCATCTGTTGACGCTGCATCTCCATGTTTGTCTTCATGTCTCGCTGCATGTTCCCATTAAACCGAGCATAAGAGGGGAGGGGGGACGACAAGCTAGTTGATGATAAGGAATAGTGCGGAACATGAAGAATAGAAGAATAATGCGAACGAAAGTTAATCGTAGGGTAAATACTGATTATATATGTTTACAATCCATCTACATATGTCTATGTATTTAGGCATCAGTAGTAATGTTAGGTGCGTATCTGGACCAGAATGTGTTATCGCTTACCGGTTTCAGTTTCGGTTTCGATTTGAAAATTGTAGTTTCGGTTTCAAAACGATTTTAGCGCGCCATTAAAATTTAAATACGCGGAAAATCGTGCAATTTCGGGAAGATTTTATAATTATGCGGGATAAAAATTTTACAAAAAAGTAATCACGCGAAATTTAAA
This sequence comes from Invenusta paracnida, assembly GCA_036023295.1. Taxonomy (NCBI): domain Eukaryota; kingdom Metazoa; phylum Platyhelminthes; order Proseriata; family Coelogynoporidae; genus Invenusta; species Invenusta paracnida. Next base: position 29,806 of record JAYRBW010112913.1, read on the forward strand.
TTTGAAAATGCGCGGAAATTATTAAGATTAGTTATTAAAACAAAACATTTGTGGACGTTATTCAAACCCGTAAGGCAGGAAAAATTATATTTAGTGTGAACATATAATACATCTTAAAATATTTATTTATAGTTAAAGTTCAGTTAATTGATTGTACTTGTTTTCTTGTAGAATCACATTTGGTATCCCAAATAATCATTTCTGTTTAGATAAGCTCTTTTATTGTGACATTTAAAATATATGTTTTTATTGTGTTTTGTCATTTTTTTTACTTTTGCTACTTATAGCTTTGTAAAAATAGTTGGTGTCTTGGTGCGTATACTAAAGGAATTCTTTTAAAAGTGTTCGCTATCTAATCCTCATAATAAACATTATATATATAAAACAAATAAAAAGAAACCATTGATGTTGACGACTCCACACATACCCGGACAACCTCGAGCCTTTCTTTGAGAGCCAACGACTCATTCCGACACTCGGAGAGATCTCGACGGAGAAGATTGAGCTCTTCGGGCAGCTCGGCAGCTGAAGAGGAATGTTGCTGATGAGGTGGTCGATGATCATCGGCGTCTGTGTCTTCTGTTGGACTGCCAGCGCTGCCCCAACGGTCTGATTCAGGGAGGAGTAATACGAGTTTGTTTAGTACTATTTATTAAATTTAGAGCTTAGTTTTCTTGCTTAAATTTGTTTTGGTATTTTTATAACATTGATTACGTAGTTAATACAAAATTTTGATGACTAATTCACAATGGTATTAAATTCAAAGTCTGTTAAAACTATCTCTGCCGTAGTTTGTATTAGTTTTGTATCTAGTTTTCAATTAGATATAGAGTAAATATTGAAGATTCTGAAATTTATGCGTTAATATATTTTTTTAAATTTCATTTATATAGTTTGATAAGTTCTAATTTCATGTTGACCATATTATTGATCATAAAATGGATTATTCATTAATTTAATTTGAATCTAATGTATTTTGTATATATGTGTGTTAGTTGATGTGTGTCTTTATAAATTACAAAAAAAGAACAATTAGTTATATTTCAAATATAGTAATTATATTGTTAATATACACATATATATGTTTCCTATAGACAATTCCGTTTTACTAATATATTTGAACATATATAATTTATAATAATTAATGTATTATCTTTAAAGTAATATATGGTTTATCGTTATACGTTTTTACATATAGAATATGTCAAGAAATTTATTTGAAGCAAAACGTTATCTGGTATAAACAGAAAATTTATTTTTGTTTCTAAAGAAATTTATAGACGTACTATAAGAAATGTTAAAAATGTAAAAAGTAATTAATTGCATATGTTCAAAAATATTATCTTTACATTTCCATCACGCTATTAAGAAAAATAAGATTGATAAATACAAATAAAAGGTGCAATTACGTCCTTCAGTAATATATTAAGTATCATACTAATCATATAATATCTCAAACACGTATATAATGTTTATTTAAGTAAATGATTTTTTCTGAGACTCTAATCCCCTTGCTTCATAAACATATCTACCTAAAATATTTTATTATTTATGCAAAGCAAAAATGAAACAAACAGTTTAAAAATAAAAATTTAAAGCTTTGCGTGGTACAAATAACGAAATTGTATTTTATATATAACATAATTTTTTTTATCCTGTACATTGAACACTGAATGAATAATACTTCATGAATTGACTCGATACTGAGGGCTCATTTACATTTATAGAAACTATAATTCCTAGTTTCATTATTGTTTATTGCATGCGTGACTCTGTTAATTGAGATATTTAAGTAGAAACCACTGGGGAGAGGGGGTATAAAAGGATACCATATATAAACAAATAATATAAAATTTAATAATACACTTCTTTTCCTATATTTTAATTTTATATCCCCTATATAGATAGCATTCCTATCTAAAGGAAAATGATTATCGTTGAAAACAATAAAAGTATTTATTTAACGTTTATGTAAAAATTGTAATATACAAAACAATATTTAAAATATTATATACTAAATATAATAAAGAATAAATACTTATTAAAATAATTTTATGTACAAAAGTAATGATAACTTATACTAAGTATATACATGGAAGACATCATACGTGTAGCTATGTATAATAAATCCATTTAACTCTATTTGGCCATTTTCACGGGAAACTTAGTTCCTAAAATGAGTGTATTATGAAAATATTGTTCAAACATTCAGAAAGAATAAAAAATTGAGGCATCAAGAAATATATTGTGATATGTAAAACGCTTTGACATATAATCTATCTAAGAATAAATCATAGATAGATGTATGTTAAGCTTTTAACACGTCATGGAATTATTTACACACATATTAAATATTACTAGCTTAACAAATATTTCAGACAAAAATTTCTCACATATATGTACATATATACCTATATGTATAGTATGCATAGCAAACACTTGATTGAACAATACAAACTATGGTGAAAATCAACTTAAAGAGCATATAACAGTTAGTTTTTGTTGAAATAAATACTAAAATCAAATAGCATTATTAATGAAAGGTAACAGAGTTATATTTCTCACGAATATGTTATTAAAGCTGCGTTTTAAATGGAAAATATTCAGTATTCTAGTATTCTAGCATAACATTATCTAATGTATTTATGAAAAGAAAGATTAAAAAGAGAATACAAACGATACATTATTAACTAGAAAAGACTTAATAGTTGCATAGTGTTGAAGAAACATCAGCATCTTCCTTGTATAGTAAAAAAAATTACGAAAGACAAAAAATAGATCTGAAATACTTTCAATTGTACAATATTACTATTAGGCGATAAGTATATACGTGTTTCATTTATAGGACTCTTTATTTTATTTACATTTAAAAGAATAAATTTGATAACATTATTCGACAATTATATTAAGCAATGCTCTTAGGATGTATGAAATATGAATGTATATTAAAAATAAAGTAGTAATATGAAAAAATAGTATTAACCCTTTGACTACGGCGCATAAAGAAAAACAATTTTTAAAATATATAATAAAATACAGAATCGTATTGAAATACAACATTAAAGTCGTAAAATTAATCTATAATACCGTACAATGATGACGTATAATGTATAATGCCACTGCCTGAAAATACTGCAGTAAAAGAACATTATGTGTGTTTACCTTCGCGTAATGAAAAGCTAACTATTTATGTATATCTTATTAATTCACCAATATAAATAATAATATTTTACGAATTATTATACATATGTATATACAATTACTAAGAAAACAGGGCGTTTTAAACAAGCTACCATATAAAGACATTTTAAGTATATGCATTTGTAATGGGACATTCTACAAGTAATTTACGATATTTTCATTACAAATATTTAATGTAGTTCTTTTTGTCAGACATGTTATAATGCATTAAGGATATATGTATAATCAAAGAAAGATGAGTTCATCTAAGAAGGAAATAAAGAAGGGTCCGAAGACTGAACTTACTGGCCATGAAATCAGTCGCTCCGCCCCCCGCTCCAGACGACAGAGAGGTTGTCGCACTTCTGGCACCTCCGCTTGTCCCACCAGGACCGCTATTGTCTATTACAACTGCTGGGGTGGGAGACTGACAGCGTGCATGTCCGGAGGCTGCTGAGGCGGATGTCTGACTAACGATAGTTCCCGGCGGGGGAACGGGGTGTGGAGTGTCGGTGGAACTAAGCCCAGATCCGCCCGAGGACCGGTTATAGTCGTGGAGGGAGCTGGGACCTCGACGTTTCGTGGCACTGTTCCATGAAGGAGAAAGAGAGGGGGGACTTTCAGTTGATTGACTTATCATAAGACATATCCCTTTCTAAGAAATAAGAGAAAAAATCACTGAATTTCAGTAGTGCAAATTAGTTTTTATACATAACATTATCATTGCGATTTTAGAAATTAAACTAAAAGTTTAGAGATTGTGCACGTAAAATATACCGATAGCTATTGTAAAGATAAACATTTCAATGAATTACGTTCTATATGAACAACAGTTTATTACTATATGTAATACTTAAATCATACGATAATGTGACAAAATGCATTTTGAATCAATGATAAAGTGAATCAAAAGTTAAAATAGATTATTTTTTATACATTAACAATTTTTTTGCCACAAAAATTAAAACATTTCTCAAACATTTTACAAAAAGTTATTAAAATACAAAAAAAGTTCCATTTTCTACCATATTTTCATAAAAAGTAAGTCCACATTTGTTTCGCAATAATCAAATTGAACAAGTGCTCTGACGTTGTACTTGGTAAGATTCATTCCAATATGATATTGATTTTTAATTAACGTCTTATGTAGAATAATATAAATATAATACTAATAAAAATTTTCTTTCGATTTAAAACTATACGAAATTTTACAGAAGTAATGATTAATAATAATTAAAGACAAAGTTGAATAAAAAAAAATATAACTCAAAGAGAACAAATAGAAAATAAATAGAAAATAAATTATTTTGCGATAAAAAAATTGCATAATAATTGCAGAGTATAGAATAAAAATAAAATGATAAACACATATGCTTTTTCAAAATAAAATAAACTACAGAATGGGATGATTTATTTCGATTAATATATTAATTAGATCTAAATAAAAAAGTAATAGCTAATAACAGAGATACTGTGAGTAATCATTAGTTTTAAAATACCTATAATAGAGTTTATGTATGAAAATGCTCTTATTATTATATTAGTTTGCGTTGTTACCTTGCGTTACCTTGACTAAAAAATGATTGTACATTTTTATATGATTTAAATTGGAAAAGCTAAATTATGGAAATCGTATTGACCTATTTTCGATATTTTTATTACTATTGACTTATGTAAGTGTCAATCGAAAGCATTGTAACGTAACATTATTTTATATTAATAAGTATTTGTTCATTATTTTATAATTATTTAATATAAAGACATATATATATATATATCAATATTATGACATTATTTGAAATATTTAATTATCCAAGCGGAATTATTTACTCCAACAGGTAGAGGTGTACATGTCTAATACGAAATAAAAATAAATCTACATACCTATATAAACCCGAGGCAAAATGTAACTAAAAGGTATTATTTGTATTATGGTACTTTATTAAATGTATTAAATCTAGAGACAAGTTTAGTTTTAGTTTCAATCTAGATATGAGATAGCATTATACGCCACAGTCGTTAATGTAGAACTAATGTCTTTGAAGTGTTTTATTTGAATAACTATTTTCAGAAAACTTACGCAATATATATATATATATATATATCTATAGATATATATAGATATAATAAAGATATAATATATATCATCCTGACATGAGTGATATTCGTCAATATTACTACTATTATTATATTACTTTATTAAAATTTTCCTTTCTTTCTTTTATGCGGATGCTAACAAACAGTAACATCATAGAGTAATGATGATACAAAGAGTGTTCACTTTTCTCGATTTCATATACATCAGGCTGTAAATTTTCGTGAATAAAAATCGTTTTATTTTAATAAATTTGATGTAAATAAGTAGGGAAAAGTGGTATTAAATATTTTGATTAAATTAATTTTAAGAACAAATATATATATTCATACAATTTTAACATGCGTAAGTTGTCTATAATAAACAATTTATTGCCTGTATATCTCAAACTGTTTTTACTACATACACGATTTAATTGCTCTCAGTTTTTAAAACATTATATTGCATAAGCTTTCAGATTATAGGTAAATGGTAATATTCAACTGTATGCAGAATTAATAAGAGTGAACACTCTTTGTATAATTACTCAATGATTAACATCTTCGTTTATCATTCTACATATTATGTAGGATGATATTTATGAAATAATCATTCTAGGATGAGATTTTTGTCCACTTACGATATCTGCCTTGTGCATAAACAGTAAAATTTAAGAAATCAAAAAGCATGCGCATTTTGTCTGTTCTCTATACTATATACATATTATATACAGTACATTCGACAATATTATTTACATGTATGTATGTACATATGATTGTATTCATGTGAGAATTTGCATAAAATCCTAATAACTTTGAAATCCTTCTAGAGTGTTCTAAAACACGTTAATATTTTTACACTGACATTTTTTGTTCATACATTTTAAATTGTCAAATAGTTAAACTCAAAATAGAAAGACATCAACATTGTCTCTCTGGAAACTGCTTCTATGATTGAGTAAACATTAAAGATAAGAGTAATTTTTAAATTCTTTTACGTTTTCATTTTTTACATTATGAGTAAAAAAACCAAAGAATTAAAGAGCATTCTCGATCTCTCTCCATCGATCTACAAACATTTACAGTCTACAAGTTATACATATAAAGAACTTTACAGTTATAATTGCTTGTCTACAATTTAAATTCAATTGTTTAGACAAAGAAGCCCTAAATTGCAAGACGTCCTGAACTTTAATATTATATAGTGAATACATAATGAATGTACAAATTTTAAGGGAAAAATGGTTAAATGGTTTAGTATTCCATGAGCACATTATTCACATACAAATTATACAAACTATACCAATAATGTGTTTAATAATAGCACATTTCAAAGATATAAAATACTGTATCATCAACGCTTTTCTCAGTACCTACCTTAGAAAGAGAGCCCCCATGCCACCAGGAGTTTTCACTCCATCTGGAGATAAGCGGAGTGCATGATCTGAACAAGAGAAATGAAAAAATGAAAAATGTACCTAATAGTACATAATAATTAATCAGATTACGTAAGAGACAATTACACGAGAGCATAAGGATATCAATTCAAGAATATAGAGATTGCGTCACTTTTTACATTAAGTTCGGACGACTTACAATTATCTCCAAGGCTTCTCTGATTAAACAATTGAATTCAGATTGTGAGCGAGTAATAACCGTAAAGGTCTCCTTTTTCATTATATATATTATGTTATATAGAAGGTATGTTGACAATAACTGATTTTATTCCGTCATAATGATGAGGTACCTCCTATTTCGAACTAATTAATGCCCTACATCCGAAAGAAGATACCATTAATAGTTCCATTTATTTTATTGGCATAAAAATCCCCAAAGTTAAAGTTAAAAACCAGTATCGCCCGCGGACTACTATGTGTACCACAAGCCTACCGACAGAGGTCTCTTATTGCACAATTTGAGTCACACAGATAAATGTCTACAAGAATCGACTTATCCTCACGATGCTAAATTGGACTATAACTTGACAACTAATTGGTATACTTTTCATACATAACGCAGAAATCTGGCAACCACTTTTTCATAACTGATCCAAAACAGTTTTTGACAAACAGGTGTCTAAATATGTTTCTTATAAAGCTCTCAAAACGGAAGTATCAGAAAGAGAGGATTCTACCAAAGTTATCCTACTATACAAAAGCTGCCGCAACCGTTTTACGCATAACTCTAAGAAGATCAATATGTCTATCTCACTTATATTTGTCTCTAAAAAGGTTTCTTACATACATGCTAAATAGGAAAAAGTATTTTCTCAAAATGTTGACATGTTATACTTAAATATCAATACTTTTTTAATAAGAGGGTAAAATAAATCGGCTTTACATGTCAATACTTTCACCAAAGAATCAAAGAGCATTCTCGATCTCTCTCCATCGATCTATAAACATTTAAAGTCTACAAAATATACATATAAAGAACTTTACAGTTATAATTGCATGTCTACAATTTAAATTCAATTGTTTAGACAAAGAAGCCCTAAATTGCAAGACGTCCTGAACTTTAATGTAAAGAGTGACGCAATCTCTACATTCTTGAATTGATTTTCTTATGCTCTCATGTTCTCATGTAATCTTTTGTAATCTGATTAAATGTTATGTATACTGTGTATATTACTACTTGTACGTAGTAGATTTATTAATTGTGTTCTTGAGAACTTAAATGTTACCTCTCATAATAAACGTCACTGTAGTTTTAAATCAGAAATATAGTCTAGATAATATAATTAGAATCAGACGTTAAAATTCTGATTGAAAATTCTGTTAACATTTTAATTGAAGTTTTCTATAAAGAGCCATTTTAAAGAGTTTAATTATATTTCTATGATTTCCATGACACTATTTCTGAAAATATCTAATCAATTTAATATGAAAGTGTTTATAAGATTACCTCCAGTTTTGGGTCGACCAGCTAAATTTTCTTCACTGGCTGATTTTTTAACATGCCCCTTGCGGAATTGACGAGAAAATACACTGAAAAGTGAAAACAGAACAAAACTAATTTCAATAAGTATATATATAGATATCTTTGGTAAGACATCGGGGCACTTGTTTATGTAGAAATATAAAAAGATAATTATTGCAATATTTTTAAATTTTACCCTGCAACGTCTTTCACATTTTCTACTGTTTCTCCGACGGCACTGAAAAAAAGAATTATACGTTTCATATAAACAGTTATTGTAAAACATGACTAATTTAGGTATACATTTACTTCGTATTTTTCAATAAATGACAGGAATAATTAAAATTGAAATCTTCCTTTAAATACAGATTTAAAAAATTTATTTATTTATTTATTTTCGTAAATTATTCATCTTTGATTAGTAGGTATATCAGTTTTGTTTTTATTAATTACATTTCTGTATATTTCTATAATTTATAAAACGTTACTACTTTAGCCAGTAGATTTTGTTGAATACTTTCATACTGTAAATTGCTTTAATTTATATTAGACAGGGATCAAGACATGCTCCAACTGTAAATGATCTAAATCTAACTACGTGTCAATGGAATTGAGTGTATATGGGTCTGCATCAGTAAATATTATTTCAGAGTACGTTTGATAACATTAGACATATTTATGTAAGATAAGATACATATCTTACATACATACATAACGTAAAATAATATACATTGTATAAATGAGCATTACATATGTAATGTTGTTTTATTATTTTAAAATACATATACATCCACTTCGCATTTGATTAACTTTGATTGATTAATATTATTATTTTCCGTGTGTGTGCGTCACTAAGTTTTTATTAGCGTTTATATTAATATACATATATAGGTACCTAATTGTTAAATTCTGCACAAAGCATGAATATAAAAATAACGAAAAGATAAATATTCAGCATATACCGGTCAAGCTTATTTAATGAAAAATACTTACCTATAATTCATCTATAAGATAATAGTTTTATACATGTTTATTGTTACAATTTTTTAATCAATAAAATTAACAAATCATTTCAAGACAAGGAAAAAATTAATATTCAAAAAAAGAATATTAAAATATGAATAAAATTAAAAAATGTAATACTTTCTTCTATTTCCTGATTGCATAACAGACATTAAAAAAACAGAAGATATCACACAGATTAAGAAAATACAAACGTAAATGAGTAAATATATCATTGATATTGATTACTTGGAGCAGATGTGTTGCTTCCTTTTATTTCGGAAATATATTCATTTATGTAACGAAACATCCTTCAAATATAATATATTTCCTCACTGAGGTTAGATAAAACTGGAGACTACAAGATTATAACACTGAGCACCCAAGCAAACAAGAAGCTTAGCCGTAGGGGAGTAGATACTTATAATCGATTAAAAAATGGTTAGAATAATCGAATTTGCGTTGGCTAGTATAATATTGTGCTTAATAAAATTGTTCCACAGATTCGTGTCTACGTGTGATGTTGACAAAATGTTTAGTGACTTAGTTGTTGGAAATTATATCTCCCCAATTGACTGATGCTCACAGTTTAAACCCAAATTGTAGAATATAATTTGTATTCCCCTCTTCCTCCCAAAGCATTTATACATTCTTTCGCGTAGTATTCTGCAGCTACTGAATGAACTGTTAAAGTTGAGAGAAAGATGTCACCCGTTTTATAAAAATACATTTCGTTAAAAGTGGCATTTGCATAATACGAAAAGTGGTAGCATAAGTCCAAAAATGAAATTATTTGTTGTAAATATAGCAATTATCTGTAGATACAGATATAATATAACAATAGAAACATTGATAGAAATATTTATGATCTCTATATATAGAATAAAATAAATATATGCATTTCCAGAAAATAGCAAAAAAACCGTTGCATCATAAATAGACAAAAGATAACAAACTAATATTATAAACTCTGACTGGTAACCTTTTAAATCTTTTGTTCTATTAATAATCATATTATCTATTAATAATCATATTATCTATTAATAATCTATTAATTCTACTGCTCAGTTATGAAAATGCTCATATTAATTCTACTGCTCAGTTATGAAAATGCTCATATTATGAAAAAGATATTCAATTGAAGCTATATTATTTTATAGTCAGTTATCTATTAGAAATACCTTCCTATTTAAAAATCATTATCTATAAACATGAAAGTAATAATTAAATCATAGATATTTGTTTTACTTATTTTTAGTGATTACATAATATTTCACATACTTTTAGATTGATTATATATATAATCGTAGCGAGCGGTTGTCTATCTGCGTGCTCGTTTAGAAAAAGAACAAATCGTACATTTAACCTCCTACAACGCCTTGAAACACTGTTCGGTTTCACAGACACAGTTCTTCAGTGGTTCGAATCCTAACTCACAGACAGGACTCAGTGCGTTCGAATCCAGGATAGCGTTTCTACATATGGGCCCTTACTATGTGGAGTTCCTAAAGGTTCAGTCCTCGGACCTGTACTC
>JAYRBW010112914.1:0-17916 GCA_036023295.1 Invenusta paracnida
GGCAAGGACAGCTGTTGGAAAGGTCAGAAGTGTATGTGCAATTACACAGCTGTACTGGCCATCACTCGAGGTTCCTCGCAAACACGCTCGAAAAAATCTTGTCAAAAAAGTTTTGGAGAATGAGTATCCGGAGGCTTTGCGTCACATGCTACCGGAAACCACAAGAGCAGCTATCAATCACGACGCAAGAATGACAAGAAGCATCACAAGAGGCGACGTTGCAACTCAACGATGTAAGACAACATTTGGCGAGAAGTCCTTTCGGTACTGGGCACCAAGGGTTATGAACTATTCATGATGTATTTACAAATTTTTCATTATTATTATTTTTATCATGTACTCTTAAATCTATCATCATTCTATGCAACTTGTAACCACCACTTATTTACTACACTGCAAGCTGCACACTTGTGCAAGCAGTGGAATAAATATATATTACTATTATGCAAGGTGTGTAAGAATAAAAATCGACGAGAGAATAGAGCTAGTATGCATAGATAGAGTATATAGCAGGAATAAATTGGGAAAGATCATCCATATATTAAATTATCTTACAGATGTCTTATGCAGCTTGTACATTTTTTGTAAATCTTCTGCAATTATACCCATTTCATATATATCTTATAAGTTCTTTTGCAGGATTTAAAAGATACATGTGAATAATGTCCTTCGTATATATGATTCCCATTATAGGTATATAGCTCGTGTATGATTTAAAAGGGCTGTCCTAATTGATTCCTATAAGTATATTTCGTGTAGGATCCGACTCGAACATCACCACAATATATTCTGTATTTATTAATTATTTTATACAAATTTTTATATGACAAATGGCACCTAAATATATATCTATATGTTTCAATTGCGTACCTCGCTAAAGAATTAAAGCAAGTACATATTATCTACCCCCAAAAAATTTACGTATCTAATATTATTTTTGGAATTAATTATACCTATATTTAATTAGAGTTCTTGCTTAATTTAAAGTGACAGCTGTTCATATCACATATTGTAGCTTAGATTATATGTATTTATCATATACAGAATTAAGTTTCAGTACAGAATACTTATTAACTAAGCTTGTGTAACTTAGTAATGTTATATGTCTAATCCCTAGTTATCAAATTATTCTGAGTGATTTATGCAATCTTAAGTAACCATAATAAGCTAATTAAAATCACTGAGAATGTTCAGTATGTAGATGATATATAGCTCAATATTATGGCAGTAGTAGGTATATTTCTGTTAAGATAAATTGAGAGAAAATAGTTAAGTTGATCTAAACAATTTACTACAGAAGAAAGAAGTCACTATATTAACATACTTTGATCGCCTCCCATGAAGCAATCTTGGGAGGCCTGAATATTCAGAGGATATCAGATACTGAAATCCTCTGTGACTGAATATCAGAAACCGCGGGAACCATTATATTTGTCTATAATAAAAATGGGAACAAAAGCCACAACAGCTAATACGGCTTTTTGGGTCAATAAAGTACTAAATTAATTTTGTTAAAACATGAATGTTGTATTTGGATAAAATGATATAAATCCTAAAATAATAACACATTTAATCAATGTTATTGTTAAAAACGAAATGATAATAATAAAATGTATTTATTGTCATGGAGTGTTTAATATCATTATTAAAATCAAGTTGTAATAAAAGGAAAATAAATATTATGCCTACTTATATTCAAACATCAAGATTTTACATAAAAAAATAACGAAAAGAGAAAGAACAATCATAGCTATCACAATAAAACATAGATTAAGGCAGAGAAACTACAATAAAATATCATAATGTTTTGTTATGTAATATTAAGTCATATATTTTATATTCATAAACATTAAGTAAAATAAATGAAAATAAAAAGACAACGGTGTAATATGAGGACAATAATAGGTATATAAAATGTGAGTTGGTAATATTATAATTACAATAAAACAAGAGTAACTAAAAAGTAATTCGCATACATATATATTAAAAATACAATTAATTAATTTTAGAAAACGAACAAAAGTTAGACAGTGAAAGTTTCAATGTCGAAAAGGAACGTATATTTTCACTTTTAATGATTTTTAAATATGCATATTCTACCATAGTTTTCAAGCCATGTATTATTAGAAACATGTGTATTTACATATAAACGTACCTTAAAATGTCTTAATTCGTTTAACAAAATTCTAGAATTTAAATTAGGTATATATGAAACAAACAAAATAGTACAAGACAAAGTTATACAAGTTACTACAAAAGCATGTAATACAATAATTATTGTATATAAAAATATATATATCACCGTCCTATATAATTCCGTCCTGTATACTCATGTCTAATATTTCTAATGACTCCATTCACCAACTAGATAGAACATTGCATTATATGTTTGGCATCTCTGAACTCTATAATCTAGTTGGTGAATTTGGAATCCAAGTTGGTGAAAGGACCTTTTGCGGTATAGCTTTTGAAACAGTATTATAGTTTGTGTTGTAGTATAGTGTTTAGTATATAGTCTTCCTGTTGTGGAATGTTTGAACGAGCACGCTAGTCGGTTGCCATTGGTTCCGGTGATGTGGGAGAAGCCGCCGCGAGTTGTGGGGATGGCGATGGTGCCGCATCTGAACCGCAGAACTGGTTGTACATCTCTTGAGCCTGTCCATAGACATAGGAGATCTCTGGCCTCTTGGCCGGGTCAGGAGTGATGCAGGTACCTACCAGATCGCGCAACTTATTGCAAGGGAAGAGGAGGTAAGGACAATTAACAAGTAATGCAGCTCGAATAACTTTTCCAATTAAAAATATTTAAAGTATATCTAATATACAAATTCAATAAAAAATACAGCACACATTTTGCGTAAAACTTTACCAATTAACTTTAAAATGGGTTCAAACCTTAAACCCCTCTCAGCTCTTATGCCAGATTATTTTTTATAACAATGCAAAATAACGAAAAATCGAATCAAAATATTCACAATTTTGCTTATACATATATATCGAATCGAGACATCAAAGATCATTGCTTAAATAAAGAAAGAAAGATATTCATGGTGAGGTTTACAATCCATGACAATAATGTAACTTCTACGTCTCTGATAGAAAAATAGTCAAAGTTAATATGCAGCATAAGAAGACAGTATAATAAAATGCAAGAAGGGTAACGGAAGATGCTAAAAAAGTAACTGGGAATAACCAAGAAGAGAAGTACATTATGTTAGGCGAAAAGAAGATTAAAAAGATCACAATTATAAAATTCGGTGCCCAAATTCTGTATATTTATTTTTAAAACTAGCTTAAATAAATAACAATATTTAAATTAAATAATTCTTTTTGGAATTCACTAGAAAAGTTCTAGCATTCCTTGAAAGAGACAAAATTATTCTACTTGAAGTCTTGCGGAAAAATCATATAAAAAGTAGTAATGACAGGGTTACTCTAACAGAGATAGAAAGTATGAAATGCCCACCTCCTGTGAGTAGATGTCTTCAGGCAGAGATGGATATTCGCACTTTTCAATGCGCCTACAGAGGTTGTACAAATTCATCTTGTCACCATAGAAGGGAGATTGGAGAGCGGCCATTTCATAGAGCAGACACCCGAGAGACCAGATGTCCGAACGAAAGTCGTAGCCATTTTCATGGATTCGCTCGGGTGACATGTAGTAGGGCGTACCCACTGTTTGAAGAATAGACATTCATTATAAGTACAACAAGGGACCAACAGAGGCAACATGGAACCACACTTTTATTACAAATAAAAGTTAAATGTGAATGTTTAATATTGTCAAATTCACTTAAAATATTGCTTCCTGTGATGTGTCAATAATTATAATTATATGGATAGTAAGCGATATAAGCAGAGCAGTTATTGTGGCCTCATCAATTTAATGATGAGTTGATAATGTTCAACGTTCAAATGGTCAATACCAGATCCTTACAAGCCTCGACAAGACCTAGACACAAGGAACTCGGCATCAATCCCGGAGTTGATTGTCTCAACAACCCTAAATGTTTATAATGAATTTCATTATATACGTATCTCATGACCGGTGATATATGCAATAGACTTGAAAATAACCTTAATCCTGCATAGTGCGGTTATAGAGGTAATATTTTCCTGAATCAGAAAGATTCCCCATGGATGATAGTAGGTTTTGTTTCAGCATGGATTATAGAAAAAATTGTTTTTAATCACGGAAACAAAACCTGCAAGATAAATTCGTGATAATAAATACGATCGTACTAATAAGAATATATTCATGCAACTTTCTATTAATATAACGTTTTGATACTTGACTTTTTAAAATATTAAACATGTACAATAAAATATTCAACGCCAAGCCTGCTTATATTTAACTCAGTTCATTACACATAAAAAGAAACACAACTGATTTAAAGCGTAATGGAGTACATATAATAGGTTAAACCCAAATTAAATATGTAAACAGTATAAAAAGCAAATTAAATACGAACCAAGAGAGTGTGCATTAACTGTCTTTGAGCTAAAGAAGCGACCCAATCCAAGATCACCAAGTTTTACTTTACCCTGAGCTGTTATAAAAACATTCGCTGGCTTGATATCTATAAAAAAGTTATGTAGAAATCTTTTAATTGTGCAAAACACAACTATAGAATGCAAATTGATACGTCATAGACTACTACTATAAAAGACTTGTTACCGCGATGCATAATCCTTTTTGAATGCATATGTTGAACGGCGCTACAAATCTGAACAAAATATTTCCAAACAGTCCTTTCAGGTATTAGGCGCTGTTGCTTTTTGAAGTGCTAGATGAGACAAAAAGAGAGAGCATTTTTAATTTTAAAAAATTATTGAAATACAAAGGCTTTTATCAGTAAGCATTTCAATTAGATAAGTAACAATTAACATATGTATATATAGTAAAAATATAACAATGTTATCGATTAACAAGTGAAGGAAGCTAATACCACATTGAGTGTGATAATAAAATGGTTAACAGATTTCAAAAATAAAATTTATATATTAAAAAGAATGATAGAAAAAACGAGGTATGGTAAAGCTGGATTTTATTTGAAGGATTGAAAGGAAACCGGTGTTAAAATACCTTTAAATGCCATAAAAGGATTAAACTAGATCAGATTAGAATGTAAGTAAGTTGTGCAACAAAATATAATACAGACTGCTTATATAATCATAGAAAGGAAACTCTCAAATTTAAAAAATCAAGAAGATTGATCAATTAAGGACATTTTAAATATAAAACACAAATACCCTTTCTTAAATGCAATACTTTAAATTGAGGTTAAAGTTCAGACTCGTTTTACTTATTGTAATATGTCTTATTATATCTATATAATTAAGATTACCTATCATCGTGTTGGCTCCACTTTATTTTATAAATGTTATAGTTATGTGGCATACGTATATCCAACCCTAAATATAAATACTAAATAATCTTCTGAATTCAACTGTTTTATTAGGATTGTAGCACACCGATATCCGTACTCATAGAGTACTACTATATAAGTAATAATCCATTCTTAAACGTAGATTTCACTCGAAACATGTCGCATTAAAATGTCATATTTTTATTGGATCTTTAAAGCATGGAGCTTTTAAATTTATCCCCTAAAAATATCGCAGAAAAAGTGAAAATACCTCATAATAAAATATTTATATAATATGCAGGTAGTGAGACGAACATTAAATGTCTACTCAAATTAAATGGTTAAAGGATATATACACTCATAATTTATAATAATTCCAGTTTATGTAATAGAATACTTAAGTTTAAGAAGTGATTAAGTTTTCGATAACACCGAATTATTTCATGTGATTTTATAGGCACTTATACTTAAGTATGAAATAAGGGTATTATTCATCTTCATTTCCTTCATACATCTTTTGTGAAAAAATTCTAATATATCATTTATAGGGAAACTATGTAATTTAATAACGTTTAAGTTCTATCAGGGTTTCAATAATTTTCATTAAAATGTTTTGTTTTCAATACATATTTGTAAATTTTCCATCAAAAACGACAAAAAGCATCTACTTTGTGCAATAGAGAAAATAGTTTCTAGTATATAAAATTTTCTAATCTGCTGTATTGTTTGAGTAAATAGTTCTGCATAGTAAACAGATAGTTCTATCCTTAAGTAATACAGATAAAACATTCAAAAATATAAACTTTGAAAAGAGTGGGCAAAGGTTCAGAAATTATAGCTATAAAAGATATCACCAATAATTATATTTCATGTACATAATCTTATAGATACTATTATGTTGTCTAAACCCTTCTATTGTTTGAATATATTTAACATCACCGGATGTGCTACAAAATTCTGTATCTAGACCAGTTCTAAAAATATCAAATCAATTTTATTAGTCTAAAAAATTAGAATAAATCTCTTCTAATTCGCTAGCATAAACGCCTTGTCGATGCATTTATCTGTTTACAAAGAAATGTTAACACAATTACGCTATAGACACTCTGGGAAAAACATGGATATTTTGATATAACTGGCATTGATTTATTAGCTAGACAACAAAAAGAAAACACCATCTCATAACTTAAACACAACAACAAAATTTGACCTATAAGGGTGTCATGAATAAGTAAGTTTTACTCAGACTTTAAATTAATAAAATAAAATAACTTGTTAACCTAATTAAAGTTTTACTATTAATGTTTGTAAAGTAAAATTTCACCGGAGAAGGAGTGCGAAACATTAAAAGTAAGATTTATAAAAGATAAATAAAATTACTATGAAATGAATGTAGACATTTATTTAAAAAATAGGACACTTTAATTTACAAAAACATTAGGGTATTATATACAATAGTACATAAACATAATAGTATTAGTATAATGCTATAGTGCACTATAGATAGCAATACATATACTACTATAGTGATATATAGCATAGTAATATTATCTAATAATACACATTTATTTAGTTTAATATTAATATTTAAATATATGAAGTATCAAATATGTATATATTTAACCCTTTGAGGACGGGCAGTTTTTTAGACGTAATATTGTAATTAAAAATATTATTGAATACGTTTAATTCTAGTTTATATTTTATAAACTACAGAAAAGTGATTATTTCGAATATTTAAAAATATATTAATAAAGATTTCTTGCTCTGTAAAATTATCTAAAATAATAGCAATAATACTATTTCAAAGATTTTGTAAAATTGCAAAAAAATAATAAATGCTTCTTACAAAAATTTTAGATTATGTATAGATAAAGACATATTATTATTTATTTTAGGGGATATCTGTAAAATGATAGAAAAGAAGCGCTTGCTGCAATATATTTGGTGTAAGTAACTACACCAAATATATTGCAACAAGAGCTTTTTAAATTAATATCTAATGCTGCACAGAGCAAACCACCGATTTAAATAGTCGTAAAGTTGAAAAAATAACCATAGGTACCTACTATTAGATTCACAGTAAAAATGTTATGTTGACTGCAAAATAAAAATGCAGAGTATCATCTATATCATGACAGTAAGATCAAATTAAATTATTTAAGTACGGCAATACTACTTCAGTTTAAATGTCGATCACACCAATTTGTTTCTTCTCTTTTTTATACTCTATTACCTATAATATAATATAATATGTACTTACACAACAGATCACACAACAGATATATATATTTTTATCATAGTTCAGTATTTTACAATTTTGTAGTATCTGATATATTTTATCTTACAAAATGGATAGGATCTCAAACGCTTAGTGTTTTATTATTTATATCAAGCAGTCTTATCTTAGTTGTATTTTAACAAAAAGTTTATAGAGTGCATATCATAATTTTTAAAGTTTGTATATTTAATGAAAAACAAATAACAGACAACATTCATGAACATGTCTACAATTCAAACAACAATAAATGCTATTTTAAAACACTAGCAGAAAAGCAATATCCGTAATTAAATTTCATCACGTATCAAAGAATCATACACGAATCGCAAAGTTATATTATAATTTATACCCACAAAAGTAATTCACGTGCTTTATTTTGTAATAATTGGATAAAGAAAGTAGAGCTCACTTTAATCATTCTCGAAAGGTCACCAGCATCAGCCAATTCTAAAACAATATTTAGCTCATTATTTTCTATAAATGAAGCCAGATAATGAATAACATTTGGATGATCAAGTTTCTGAAAGAAAATAGAAATGAGCATATATAATATATACAGGCTGGTCAAAAAGTTACGATACAGTTAAAGTTAATTAATTTAACTACATAAACATATCTCTATGGTTATGTTTGAATTTGAAATCTACATTTGAAATTAGACATAGATTTTTCACTTATTATTATTACTACATTACAGCGGCAATTAATTTGAGCATGCCACGAAAGCTGACATTAGATGAAAGAAAATTTGTTTTAAAATCTTTGTTTGTAAATATAAGAATGCCCAAACAGTGATCAATATGTGGAATGCAACATTTGAAACACTCCTCCCACTCGATCGACAATTTATCAAATGCGTGATAAGTTTGAGGAAACAGGTTCGGTATCTGATGCAGCACGATCTGGTCCGTCTTTAACTTTAAGTGTAAACAATACGAAAACTCCAAATCTTGTTGCACAGGCTTTACAAGGGAGTAAATCAACCAGGCGCTGTAATCTTCAATTCAGTATTGGCCGTGGATATCTCATTAATATTCTTCAACAACTGAAAATGAAACCATACAGACAACGTCTCATTCATGGACTCATAGAGGATGATCCTGATCGTCGATTGCAATTTTCGGAAGCCTTTATTTGTCAATCAATGGACTATCCTGAAATCTTAGACCAAATAGTCTAATGAGGCACAATTTAAACTTAGTGGACACGTTAGCCGTCATAATTCGGTCTATTGGAGTTCAGAAAACGCTCACATAACTATTCCGAGTCAGTTAAATCAACCAGGCGTGACTGTTTGAGCTGGTAATACGTCATCCGGAATTGTGGGACCTATTTTCTATAAAGGGACAGTAACCGGTGCTATTTACCTGAAACGCTTTGAGAAATACGGCTGTACCGCAGTTGCAACTACGTGATGACTTTCAACAACTTTATTTTCAACAGGATGATGCTCCTCAGCACTATTTACTGGCTGACATTATCTAGATGACATTTTTGAACAAAAATGGGTTGGACGTCGTGGCCCCATAGCCTCCTCGTTCTCCAGATTTGACTCCGATGGACTTCAGCGATTTGGAAATTGTTAAGGATTTAGTGTACGCGAAGAAACCCCTATCTCTTGGTGATCTCAGACATTGTATTTCTGAAGCTTTCCGTGGTATTGATGCAAACAAAGACTTATGTCGCAAGATTTGTCAAAGTGTGCTCTCCAGATGTGAAGAATGTGTTTAAGAAGTTTGAACACACGTTGATAGAAGCGTTTTTGTATTCAGTATTGTGTTAAACATTAATCTGTTTATGTGTTGTGTTAGATATTCATCTGTAAATAGTTTTATATACGTTTCTGTAGATAAATTTATTTTAACTTTAACTATATTGTAACTTTTTGACCACCCTGTATAATTAGCCATACAAATAATTTCAAAAGTATAAACGTAAACCACATGAGTGTGTAGAATAATTACATATTGTCGTACACAGATTATGTAAATTAAAGAAATTAATTTACTAATAAAATTAATATTTTTTATATTTAAGTATACGATCATTTAATTTGCTCAACTAATTTCAAAAATATCTGAGAGGACATTAAATGGCTATATCGGTTGAAATATGTAGTAATTTATCGCGCTAAAACAGTACCCTGAAGTCAATAGTTTTTCTCTGAATACTCATACACATAGCAGAGTTATAAAGATTATACGTTACATAGCTACTAACTGACAATATCAACAGATTTGATACCAAATATATGCAAAGATGATTATCATCGATTTTGTCTGTAAGAAAATACACAGGCTTCTCACAAAGTGTATGCAATTCCTGTTTATTGACAGTCCCAATCAAAAACAAAACCACACCCTTGATTCTGTGAGACTTTGTAGTTTTAAAATTAATTTATATATACTAATGAGTAATTGGTAAAAAATAATCCTTGAGAAAATAGCAGGAATAGTTCTTTTAAAATATGTATTAAAATGATTTTGATAAAAAAGATTTAAATGTGATTAATTTGGCTGCATATAGATTAATATTTAAGCGGGGCTGTATATTTTAACATACATATTTTTATATGTTTATGATAACCATAGAAACTGTTTTAAATAAATAAATAAATTTAATCAATAATTGTATTCATTTATGTTTCACAATATATTTTAACCATAACAGTTGATTGAATACACTCAATTGTATATTAAAATAGTGGATATATGTAGCAACCGCATTCTGTATTGGTTATCCAAAAGCGAATTTCAGGAATGAAGGTAAATGTAGCTCTTGAATTCATACTATATAGAGTATTATGTACAAAATAACAGTTACTTGCAATGTACCTTCAACAAATCAATTTCTTTAATACAGTCTTGTCGAGCTTTTGCATCCATCATTTCAAATATCTAAAAAAACAAAATAAGTTATAATTTAAAATAAATCAGGAAAAATTACTCATGACAAAACATTCTCAAATACATGTTAGAAAGAAAAATTAAGCTGAGTCGTCGAAAAGTTTTCACTAAATATTTACACTAAATTAAGGAATTCAAATATACCATGTATTTCTAAAAATCAATAGCATATCACACAATTGATCAGATAAATATATCAGTTGAGTAGTTGGCGGATAAAGAAAAGGAAAAAACTATATTACAGATATTCATTAATCAAGGATACATTGAATCAAAAATAATTACAAAACTCCGTGATAAATTTAGTGAACGAGGTAATTTTAAATCTAGATTTTATTTTCTTTACTGAATTCCAAGGTGTACAGTTTTATCGACAAAAAATATGCGCATATTTAGAGTATACCAGAAAAAAAATTCGAGTGAATAAAGAAGTTGAATTATCTAGCTTGAAAAACATTAAATTATGATAGCCATACTTGTAAAGGTGTTATTTCGAACACGTCCAAAATTAAATGTACCAAAACATTTAATTAATTTCACTCTATTTTGCAAACGATTTCACAAATTTTGCTGAATTATTTTAATTCAATGAAGTATTAATATGTGGACAATTAATATGACAGAATTACAATTTAAAAAGATATTGGATTATAAAAAAATGTATATTTGAGTATGGACATAAAAATTAAGTATATTCAAGTAATTGCAATTATGCGTGGACACCCTAGAATTTAATGCTGATTGATTAAGTCGTAAACATAAAACGCTAAAGTGAAAATATCACAAGATATTCTGTACTGACTTTACATTTTAAATACAATTAAAGT
This sequence comes from Invenusta paracnida, assembly GCA_036023295.1. NCBI lineage: Eukaryota > Metazoa > Platyhelminthes > Proseriata > Coelogynoporidae > Invenusta > Invenusta paracnida. The sequence continues at coordinate 11,384 of JAYRBW010112914.1, forward strand.
CCAATAAATAAAATTATACCTAAATGTAGAATATAATTATCAATGATTATATCATTTAAATATCTAGTGAACCTATGGAAGGGTCATAAAGTTAATTTAAAAAGTTTATAATTACAAAATATTTTAGAAATTTTAAATTTTGAATCAACATGTATTTATCAATACAATTTAGGAGTTGACATTTTGATTAAACCTCTTTTAAGCCCTACTATGTTGCTTAATTTTTACATGCAATTTATATGTCATGAAAACTAAGCCTTTGAAAAATATTAATTAACTGATCTGATAATTAATTAATGTTAAAAAATTATAAAACATTTTTTTTATTTACGATGATCAAAACATTGTTAGCTTTTTTTAGAAAAAAATGACAATATAAATATATAATTTTTTTAATAAACAAAAAAACCGGTTGTTATATAATATATAATGTTACTAGGAAAGTTAGTAAATAGCAGCAAGCATTAATCAATATCTATAAATAGACAAAAATAACCTACACCAATATAATGATGCAAATACAATGCTTACAATAACGAGAAAATAAAATGAAAGCAATTTGGAAAAACAGATTTAGTTTTATACATGTATCTAACGTACCTATTCAAAATAAATAAATTGCATATTATTTCAGATTAAAAAAAATACTTATAATAGAGCAAAAGCTTATTAACCAACTCTAACTTATAGCTAACTTGAATTAAATGTGTCTAACGCACCTGCACTTTTTTAAGGGCTACTACAATTCCATTGAGATTGCAAATAGCTCGCCAAACCTCCGAAAACTGGCCTTTACCAACTTTTTTATCGATCTCAAAGTTGGTGAGTTGGCCGTACAGTGAGTCAGAGGGTGGCGGAAGGGTTAAACTGGAAGCGATCTCTCCCCCATCACCACTCTTGGCACCCTCCGCCATGCACACTCGATTATTTTAAATTAAGGATTGATGTCGAGCTAATTAGGTATCTCAAGCTGTAGTCTTGTTGAAAACTGGAGCTGCACCCCAAATATAAACAATTATTCTACTGTTAGTGTATTATGGTGTACATATTAATTCAGAACTTGATTACAATCAATGCAAGGCGGGGTATGCTGAGTTAGCAGGTCACAGTTTAGGACGGTAGGTACTATAACACAAGCGAAATGAAAAAAGGGTACGTTAAAAGGAATACAAATTGTTACTATATTAAAGTGTACGATTAAAATATAAGTGTACACAATGTTTATATATTATGCAAGCCAAGCGATAATAATAAAATAAATATGAACACCACTCGATAACAAAAATTAAATACACACACATACAGTCTATATACAACTGTATAATGACTGTACATTTAGAAATTAATAGATTTTTTTCAAATTCAAGATCCACACCCCATAAAATATAAGTATGTGCAGCTGTGAATAGTAACACTTTTAATTGTCAATTTGTTGTTCCCTATACAATAATTTAACATAAAGCAAAACTAATAGATTACACATGACTTTCTATTGTTCTATTCTATTAATTATGGGTATAGCCAAGAACTTAAATTCGATAGATCCTCATAGTTTATAAGTACTCAACCGTTGCATTTAAAAAATAATGAACAACAAAAACATAGTTATTCCATTAAAAAACATAACTTAAAATTATACATGTATGAACAACTATAAGATGTCAAAACTTCATTTGAAATCGGTTTATCAACTTCTTATAAAGTACAAAAAAATATGTAGCATAGACAAATTTCTTATTTATTCATTCTGTATAAAAGATATTTAGAATAGAAATAAGATTGGTATATAATTGGGTTACCTATACTACCATCTATCCAAAAAGTTTGCTTGCATCCTGATTTTTATTGTATTTAAAAAACATATATAAATATTTGTGTAAACATGTTAACTGTAAACGATTTACATTTACGTAATATCAGTCATTTTAATAAACATGCAAATACACACAAATAAGCTACCTCTTTTATGAGACAACAATTTGATAGCATATTATAGTTTGATGACAAACAGCATCAACAATCTTGTTTCTTTCCATCAATTGCCAAGTAATTACAAAACTTGCATAAAATTGTGCTCAAGCTTTATATACTTGTAGTTGAACTGAGTTATCTAAATATTTAAATTTATAGTAACCTCTGGACTTTCTGGAGGCTGCAGAAGAAGATGCACTCTCGGATGATTAGCCATTAAAACCAAATAGAACTTCTTGATTGTTTACAATGTGTGCTTTACCAGTATCCATTTGTAGTACACGCATTTCTTTTTCTTTTTTTGCATTACATCTTTTAAAGACACTTTATTTAATTTATGCTCCTCAAGTTTACCAGAATTATAGAAATCGAATCGAAGTTTTGCTACTTCTAAGCTAACCTTAATGCAAGGCTGATCTATAAGACTAGAATATATATATTTGTAGAATTAAGTCAATTATTTCCATCTAATGAACAAATATATTTGTACAAAACTAATATGTTTTATGCTGCAAAGGCCTTAATGTTTAAAAAACAATTGATTTTGTTCAAAGTTTAATATGTATAAAATATACAATAGCCAAAATCAAATACAAATATATTTCAAAATAAAGATTCAACTTTTTTGTAAATTACTTGCAAGCCATTTAATAAAATTGTGTTATAGAAAGTTCAAAAAGCCGCAGAGTTAATATATAGGTTACATGGCACAAAAGTTACCTGAATTTTTTTTAGAGCCAGCATTTCTTTATTACTTAAACATTGAACTTTAAAGACACAACTAAATTGTCCTTTTCCAATTTTCTTTTCAATAGAAAAAAAGCATAGTTGGTTATAAATATTCTCTTGAGATAATGTCTCTACTGATCCTTCTGTAGATGACTGTTCAGCAGACATTACCTTTGATTTTAGACACTTTCATGCATTGAAAATCAATCAAAAAAAGTAAATATGTGCAAGAATTCTGAATGACAAAAACAAAAAAATCAAAACAAAAAATATTAAACTATTTTAAATACAGGACCAACAGTAAAAATAAAAAAAGCAAGTTAAATACTTAAGAAACAGTTGTTCTGCAGTGTACTTCAAATAAATAAATATTTATTTAAATGAACTACAATGCAATGTTTAGATATATTATCAAACAATATTAATAACACATAATAAATAAGATAATGATACATTTATATAATCAATCAAAATATTTTTATAAGATCAGATGAAAAAGTAACAAAAATCTTAATCATCTCTTTGGACCTAAGTAAATGATAGTAACTTCGTTTGATTTATGCAATGCAAGATAATATGATGAGGTAATTTGGTGGTAGACCTATTTACCTTCATGCAAAACTTAGTAGCACATAATGCGAATAATAATACTTTTATATTTGAAAAATGAAAATTTCAATATATTTTATAGCATTTTATTTCAAATGATTTGCTCTATGTAGCATAGGAATTATAATATAAAAAATTAGTCTGAAAAAGTACTGGCTGCAATATATTGGTTTCCACAAATTGTTAAGGTTAAAACTTCTACACATTCAAACAGAATGATAAACAGAAGTTAGATTAGATATAAATGTGTAAATATGGAATTATGTAACCAGAAATATAATGAATGAATAGACAAAGAGAAGAGGCTACCAAGTTAAGAATGTACTGCAATTATAAATATAATTTGAAATAATGAAATAATAATTATTGAATATATTTGTATTTATTGAATCCATTAATTTCAGTTATTAATAATCATTTAGCATTATATAAAGAAACATTTTGAACATTATAATTTAGCAGAATAAAATCACAAATAATGCTTAGCTTATTTTGAAAATGTTTTTTTGTATTGCTTATAAATATATAATGAAACAATCTAAATTGTAAAAAGTTTATTTTAGTACCTTAGATTTCTAAAAGTATCATTTATGTGCACCAGTGACCTAAATATATGGTACCACAAGTCGAAATATATATATATATTTATATCATTCCTTCTCTGTTTCCTTTCCTTCAATAACAGTGCACACTGTAAGAATTTATAAATGCAACCAACCTATGTACCAAAAACCAGTCTGGGTGAAAATAAAGAGTAGGGAAAAGCTGAAAGACTCAGCTTATATGAGTCATCATAGTAGAACATTGCAGTTATATAACAGAATTTTGTTGTCAGTGGTCAGACTGAGGAGGGGGGAATAATCAATACTGGCATAGAGTTTTCTTATGACTTACAGATGCAATGAGCATCTCTTCTCTTCCTTCTCTCTGGTCTTAGGTACCATGCACCAAATATAGATAGTTATTACTTTATTACATGTTCTCATTGTGTGATATCTACACACACAGACACACACACACACACACAAACTTACAATATAACCTCAATCATGTATAAGCTAACTATAAGGGAAGAGAATATTACACATGTATAGCATGCTGCAAAGAAATTATGAAAGTGTGAATACATTTAGAAGACTGTGTGGTTATATCATTTGTGTCTTATGATATAAACCATTTTAGCAATGCTTCAGGTATGGTATTTATAAACTGGGAATGAAGCATTTCTCGATTTTTATAACTGGCGCTCACCAATATTATGGAGGGGAAATTGTGCAATATACATGTAAAAACTCATAATTTAGTGAGAAGAAACAGCAGAAATTGATTTACAATATGATAAGACTGATATACAATAATTACTAAGGTATAGGTGCAATAATATACATAACTATATATTTTAGTAATATACAGAATTATAGTAGATATATACAGATATAAGATAAAAATACATAAAATAAGGTAATAAAAGTAAGACAAAAGTTACAATATAGTTGTTAAAAGCAAGAAAATGATTAGTAAGTAACAGTAGTCAGTAAAGAGTAGGAGAATTTGTGAATAAGTAGCTTATTTATCAGTATACAAAACTAGTGTTAAAATAACATTGATGTTGCCAAATTCGTATCATCCAATCAAAATAATCTAATGCAACGCGCATGTTCATCACATAGCCTGTTCCAAGCAATAGATTTTCGATTCTATTTTACTCTCCTTTGTCCAACGGCATTGAAGCTAAAACAGGTGACAGTCATCCAGCGGCCTAAATGAATCATTGTACCTGTATTTTAGTTATAGCTATTTTTAGAAATGCATTCATTTCTATTCTAAAGTTTTTATCAAGGTTTGATTGCCCTGCTGGGTGAGTTAACTTTGATTTTGTATCAAATATCGATTGGCCCATCAGGAAAAGTTTATTAACAAACCTATAAATTCATTTATTATTGTTTAAATTGGTGAGGTTATAGAAATTAAGCAATTAGCTGTTTTATGTCAATGAGGTAAGTTTTTGATGAATGTGTTTATTTATTTATGTTATGTTTCTCTGTCATTCTTATTTCCTGTTTCTCTAATGGATGATATAGTTATAAAAATACAATGAAACTTGTTAATTTCTGTTCTCTATATTAATTATAATTATGCTGTTTATCTCTAATTTTAATTTTACATACCTATATTATAATAATTGTGTGAAGCACTAATATACAAATTTGGGACTTTCAATTAGTAAGATAGTCTAATTTTATACTTATAGATGTTGTAGAAATCTATATTTTATGAATATATGTATTCCTTTACTCTGAAGAATATAATTCGATTGCTATGTACCTATTACAATGTTAAAATGTATCTTCCCAATACTAGGGACTTTGGTGAGAATTTTTTTTGTATATTTAACTTTTTATGTTACTAAAAGTTGCTCCTGGTGGTGCAGACCCCATATATGTAAATATTTTTGCCTGTGTGTTTAATAATAATAAAGTTTCGGCCATTTTAAGGTGGAAAATTTGACATGTTTTGCACTGTATTATATAGGTCCTCATGTGATTTTAGCTAAAAAAGCATTACTTTTTTTTTTTAAATAGCATAATATTTGTACTTTAAAACTGATTTTTATAAGTTTTAACATGAATTAAATGGTATCTTTTCATGGTATATATTAGTTTACAGTTTTAAATGTTTTAATATTTTTTAATAATTTTGGACACAAAAAAGGGAAAAATCAATAAACTCGGACAAAAATATGGTCAATATTATGTTATATTTTAATTGTTTAAAGTTTAATAAAATCTGTTTATTTATCAATTTTAACAAGTGAGGTAAGTAAAAGTTAAATATTAAATCATAGATATATATTATTTTAGAAAAATTAATATTCCTAATGCCTTTTATGGCCAAAAAGTGGAGAACATTAAAAAAATTGAGCAAAAATATATATTTAGTATTTTTCATTATGTTTAATATCTTTTTTATTCTTTAATTATTATGCCAAATGACATATAACTTGAAAGGTCTCTTTTCATAGTATGTATTAGTTATCTATATTTTATTAAAGTATTATTTTCAATTCATTTTTCACAAATTATGAAAAAAAACAATACCCATTGTCAAAAACATTGACCATGCTGTTATATATGTATATAATATATACTTTAAAGTTTAATAAAATTTGCTTTATTTGATCAATTTTAACCAGTAATGTATTAAAAGTGAAATATTTAATCATA
>JAYRBW010112925.1:0-17912 GCA_036023295.1 Invenusta paracnida
AAAGGTGCAATATGGCCCCAGACACCATCAGCCATTTTATTTGTGAATGTGATGGGTTGAACCCCGCAAGGATGGCAGCTATCGGGGTAAACCCGGACCCCACCATCCTCCAGGATACAACCACGGTGCTCCCCTTCCTCTACCGAGTCACCCGACTCCTCTCCGACTAGGAGCGAGGGAAAACAACAACAACAACAACAACAAGTATGAAGCAGATTTAAAGAACATTTTCTTTGTGATATGAAGCATGAAGTTTTGCAGAAGCTCAAGGAGACAATCACATCCAGCCCCTTAACCCCGCAGACTACACAACTGAAAGGCTAGGAGTTCGGTTCCCCTTGACTACCACAACTAAAATAAACATTTTAAACATGTACCTGCCAATTACTGCAAACAACTCTTCTTACAGAATTTTCTAACAAATAGCTATACCATCCTGGTCGGAACAACGGCCATCACCAACTCTGAGACAGACCAGATAACATCAGTGAACTCGTAAGCAAACTCATTACATTTTTCTTTTTTGCCGATGACGTTGCGGTTGTCATCCAGAGTATAGCACCAAAGAAAGTGATCGGAAAGCTAACCTCGTTACAGCAGCGGTGGAAAATTTGGTAAACAGCTGGAGACAGTCTCTTCATAACCTCAGCAAACAAAGCCAACACCCTACTCAACATCACCTTGATGAACCAACAGGTCCCAATGCCACCTTCCTGGGTGCAACTCTGTATCGCCTTTTCAGTTACACGTCAAAGCCATGAAGAGAGTGGACGCAATCTTTAGAGATAATGCGCATAGTAGAGGACATATGGAAAACCTAAAAAGACCTAGAAAACACATACATCCATAGAAAATTAGACTATTATGCCGAAGCCTGGCTCGTCGCCGAGCGCCTGTAGTACCACCAATAAAATAATAAAAATATCTCAAAGAGCAGCTACTATAGATGGATAACGAGGAATACATAATATCATATACTTGTAATGTACTTGTACATATCATATACTTGTACTATGTAATATACATATACATAAAAAAATACATAATCCTCGTAATACGAATAAGGACATCATTGCGGACAAAGCCGACATCATCATTCATGTCATCCAGCTTCAGAGCAAAGGTCTGTGCAGCTAAAATGTACGAAAAATCTATCAGAAAATTAGTAAACTATCTAATAAGACAAACGGCAAAGATATATGAGCACGAAAAAAATACAGGAAAAATTGGACTCCTATCAAAAGCTGGAGAGAAGTCGGAGTAGCAATCAGTAAGGATGCTGGACTGAACAAATGGCCGAGAGAGAACCTCCAAATTTCCCCCCTTCTAGAACAATGTAAAAAATACTATATTACCTATATCACCAATGTCAGCAGGAATAGTCACCCAGAAACTTATAGAGGCGCTGCAGAATACACACTCAGTCAACTACCTTACATCTCTGTGACGGCATTGACCAGTTCAGTTACAATGGAGGAGCAAGAGTCTTCGTTAACATATTTGCGTAAACACGCAAACTGCGAATCGGGCTTAAGATATCGGTTCACAACTATGGTTCACTTTCATCAAACTGTCGTGCCATTACCAATTTTCTTTACTTTAAACGTGCTTAAATGCCTGAATTATTCATATTAGATTACTTTTTTATATTATTTTCTGTCTCTCCTGCTATATTGAATTTTATCCACTTTAGATAAATAACATTTTTAGTCAAAATAAATTTAATTTGACTATTATTGTAGATTTAACAAATATAGGTATATACCTGAAGTTATAAGTGTTTTGTAAAAATAAATAATATTATGATCTACATTGTATTCTAAATGAAATTATACAAACGAATATGTTAGTGTGTAATTATTTTGAATAAAACTTCCATATAATTTCATAGCTTGAATTATAATTGTGACATTTTCAAACACTAAATCAAAGTGATTTGACGCACTTGTCTATAATTTGCAAATGTTATTATAGTGCATTTTATTTACCAGTTAGATGTAAATATATATGTAAATATAGATGTATGCATGGAGTCCATAAATTAAAATAACATTTAGAATGTTATTAAATAAAAATAGGTTACTATAGGTTGATTAAGGTATAATTAAATTTCTAACTAATTGTACAAATAATAATATTTTTAAATGAATATAAATAAGATTGATATTTAAGAAATTGCGATAAAATGCCTTTTACATCACAAACTAAACGAACTATATATTTTTTAGTATTGTCATGTATTAAAAAGTATCGAAAGTAAATATTACTGTTAAAATGAACGCATACTTTCCAACAAAACTTTCGTTTCTAAATGAAATTTTAATGATTGAATTATTGTTAACAATAATAAAATGTAATTATGCAAATGATTGAGAAAACTACGAAGTCATAAAACGATTTGATGTTGTAAATTAATTTCAACAAATAATTTGTGCGTATATATACATACTCCTAATGATATCTAGGAGCAGTAGATGATACGTAATTGCTTTAATACGATGCATGCATTTACAATATTTAAACAGATTCGCGAAATCGATTGTAAATATAAAATAATTTAGTAATTACCTAAAATTATAATGGTATTAAATCAGAAATTGTTGGTAATTTAAATACTATGCAACTGAATGATTAATTTGAATTACATATGCATATAAGTATATTTATGCGACAATATATATATATATATATACATTTAGTAGAATTTTATTTCATGCACGTCTCTAAGTACCTACGTGTCTTTAACGAATATCCAAGAAATATAAGAGATGAAATAATATTACACAAGCATGAAATGGTATACAATAAATTGTAATAAAAAAACGAAGACTAACCTCTTGCTACAATACGTGTAATATTATCTTCTGCATTTAAATATTTAAGCTTCAGCTCTTCTTGTGATTCAATACAAGATGCAGTGATGGTGGGAACGCTATCTGATGGAGTAGCAGAGGTTTGTATTGAATCACCAATGCTACTGGCATTAGAAGGAGAGGTCAGAAGATACTTTTCTTCAGATTGGTTGATCCTCGTTGCTAGAGACGCAGTGAATGATAAGTCCCCATCGCCGACAATGAGTGTGTTGGCCTGAGATATGGCATTTAAGTGTAATTAGTTTTAACATTTTAAAATTTCTACTCACTAAAACTATTTATATGATTCTAAAAAATATATACTGAGAAAAAGATTCTATATAAACTAAAATTCGAAATGGTATAAAATATATTTCAGAAGTAATAAAATTATGAATGGAATTTGTCAATTACTTTAAAACCCGACACCTGTAGACAGCATATTTGAAAATCAACCCATTTCTTCTTACTGAAATCTCGCTGATAGTTTCTAACTGCACCTGCTTGCTAACGCCCAGTTTATAATTCTATTTGGGACATACTTATATATAAATTGTAGGCAATTCATTACAAAAATATACTATCAACTTGTATAATAAAATTATCAATAATCGAAGCAAACTATAATTAAGATATTTTTAACGAGGATAAAACTTAACTACGATCTGTAAACTTCATTTTGGCAATACCAATCTTTAATTGATGAACCGCTTAAATGATGAAATGACTATTTTTTACTATAAATTATATTTCTATACGAAACGTATGTAGGCAGGTTGAAAGTTTTGTATTTTGGATTCAAATAAATGTTTTAAGTTCATGAAAATGTATGAAGCATTGCAATTTTTTTGTTTAACAAAATACTTGAAAAATGAAATAAATTATACTATATAAAATTTAAAGCCTATATACAAGGATATGTAACTCGACAAATAATTGTATATAAACATCTACCAAATAAAAACATTGATGAAATATTCCAAATTACACTGATATTAATTAATTTTAAGTTCAATTATTAATATTTGAATACAATTTTCGAATTGAATATAAAATCAATGCTGTATAAATTATGCTTGACTAAACATAAATCATGAATTACAAGAAATAAAAGAAGATAATTAAGTGTAATAATTTTCTTTTTCTTCAATAGAAGTACACATGTATAGAAAATTATTGTATTGCATATTCGTATTAATTATTTTACAATTATTTTAAAATCTAAACACATAATACACAAATCAATCATTTTTAAGTAACTTAAAAAATTATTAACACACTAATAACTTACATAAAATAAACACATAGAAATATAATTTTTATAAACTTAAGCATTTCGTATTACATAAGTTAATAATTAACCATTCATAAAAATGAAAGCAAAAAAGCAAAGGTCAAAGAACAGAAGAATTACAAAATTGCTCAAAAATACATTTATTTAAAAAATATATTAGAAACAAATATGTGTAAGGTGCAGTCAAAAATAAAAAATAGAAAAATGAATTATCACAGCAAACTTCAAAACAGTGAATGAATATTATAACAATGTAACAAAAATGTTGTAGATTCGAGTGGATGAAACTTTAGAAAATGTCGATGAGTTGATTAGGTTTCATAATTAATCTTATGTGATCATAAAAATTACATTTTGGCAATATTGGAAAAATAATATTAATGAATTTAAAAGTCTGATTTTGTCAGGGTTAATCATAATAAATGTATTTAGTTTAAAAGTTAATTCGAAAGTTCCTGAAAAACAGATAGCGTCCCGTCCAGAGTTCCCGAAAATATCTGTAATAAAGGGTAATAAGATGAAAAGGTAAAAAACAGAAAAAGCAAATGATTGCTTAAACGTATAATTTACAAAAATATATTTTTTAGTAAATATAAATAATAAACAGAATAAAACACTTGATTAAAGTTAAAAGAATTTAAGAGTGTCAGTTAATTTATTATGATAAGCATAATATAAGTTATAAAATATTCATACAACAAATGTGCTATAGTTTGAGGTATACACATTTCACTTAAATAATAACATGTTAGACGAATAAAATTGGCTAAATATTAACTATAATACTCAGTGTTCGTCATTATTTGTCAAAAACAATAGCTGAAGTTCACTGCACAGATTTTAAAATAAATGAATCACGTCATGCATCGAAAGAAGATTAATTATAAAAGATCATAAAATTGTAATCCTTAAAAATTTAAAAAGTATATGCAACGCTACTATAAATGTCATAACGAAATAGAATAAAAGTCTCGACTCAATGGTTATATGCACACTTTAATACTATAAATTTGTTACTGCAAGATTTAGCATAGCTTATTACATTTTAAGATCATACAATAAATATGAATCACAAATGTTAATTTTGTTATATACAACTTAATTAATAGAATCTATAAAAATAGTGGTGTTACCCCGGGTTTGGCCGGATGGAAAGCGAGGGCCACAACGGCTTCAGAGTGACCCGAGAGTCGAGCGATTTCATTGGCCGAGGATCCCCGGATATCGAATATGTGGACAGCACGTGTTTCAGCTCCTCCGCCCGAAGCTAAATATCGGCCACAGGGGCTCAGTTCTGCAGTTGTGGGACCAGCGCGGGGGTTACCTGAGTGGTATCGGTGGATGCAGCTGGAGAAAGATAAGTTGTTGACTCTTATTGACATTCTGGTAAAAAATGTGTACATTCTATGAAATTAGAATTATCGTATAATCCAAAGTAACTTTTAAGCTAATATTTTGAAGTCAAAAGTTGGGGGTGTGGCTTAACATCCGAATATTAATTTAATACCAAATAAATCTCACAATATTCAATTAATAAGAGTCTCCAATATTACATCAGTTATATACTTTTAAGTAAACCAAGTGATATTTAATGAATTATGAATAATCTTCATAAAAATTAAAATATTGTTTTATTAAATACTAATAAATAATATAAAAGGCACTATGAAAATAGGTTAGGTATGTTATTTATGAAACTGAAAAATTGCATTATAGTTCAATAAATGTGAAATATTTAGTGGGCATATATGTTCATCAAAAATATTGTACCTATTGATATCGAAAGTTAAAAGTGAGGCTTATACGCTCAACATAATATACTAAATGGTATTTTTCTAACCAAAAGTGTGGGGTGCGGCTTATTCTCTGGATTTGACGGCAAATGAACTTTGCGTAATAGAAACATAGTATCAGATATATTTAAATAAAGTCATCTCAAAAACTGGAAAATATGCTTGTAGATATTTATTGGTTATAATTGCCTTGTAGTACAGTGAAAGTTAATACTGCTTTAGTTATATTTTGCTAAATGTATTTTTAATAAACATATAGTTCAGTCGGTTGTTAAGAAATAACTAAATTAAATAATTACTTATTTTGAAATAAAGCGCTAATAATTAGTATTGTTTACAAAACAACATACTTTATTTTTTAGGTAGATATATTACGTTGAAAAAAGTTTAATATTACTTCATTGAGAATTTCAATTACATAAGACTATATTAATTGTCTTCGGCTATGGGATGATTTTTCTAAGTTAGTTGCTCAATATTGCGTCGATTTATAACAATTCTATAATTTTACGGATTACTAAGATACCATGAGACTAGTCCAGCAAACATGGTTATCATTTTTATAAACTTCATCGACAATGTATTTAAACATTGATCCTGGTCAGCTGATATTAATTGATTAATCACTATTTGTTTAAATATAATGAGCTCAATTAAAAAATGCAAATTTTATTATTATACACTTCGTGATGTTCAACTACTTATGCTCAATAATTTTCTTAACGTCATTTAACAAAAAAATTGTGGTACATATAAAATCCGATAAAAGATAAAAAGATATAAGATAATAACAAGAAACAAGTTATGAGGCATTGTACAGTTTACAAGTGGTAACGATGAATGATCTACTGCGAAAAGCTGAGTGAGTGGTGTCATGGTACTCGCAGAAGATGACACTTTCTTGTCTGACGATTGCTGATCTCCAATTGCGGCTTGGAGACAAGATGATGTAGTGGGTGATCATGACATACCATCTTCTTCATCTGCTGCAGCAGAAGGGACTCAAGTTGGTTGAGGACCGGAGGGAGACCCACTACCCGGTTAGTCAAGATGAGGATAGATGTTTTTTTTCCACATGAGGATATACATTTTTCCACTCGAAAGATAGAGGATCTGGTCTTTTTTATGTGTGTGAGAACCACGCTGGGGAAGCATACTCAAATAAGCTCCTGATGTGTAAGCGATATAAATCTATCAGGCCCCTGGGACTGCCACAAAATCGGCTGAGGGTCCGAAGCCAAAAAATAAGTTGTGTACTTTTCTTTTCAGGCCACGACATGCTCTTTGAAGGTAAGGTGGCAATCTGTGATTACGCCTAGGGGCCTGGTTGATTTAACCTGACGAATAGGGATGTTGTCAATGACGATAGGATCGGTATTAGGTTCTCTCCTGGCACTGATGATAACTTCAACAGTCTTGGATGTGCTGAGGGTCATGTTGTTAACGCTGCATTAGTTTTTGATGTTAACAATGGCATCTTGAACTTCCTTGTGGAGAGAGGTAGGAGTGTTGCCTGTGCAGCGGACACAGTGACATCGTCTACATAGATGTCATAGCTGGCAGACGGAGCTAGATCTGAGATATATGTTAACCACACCCAAGGTCCCAAAACCGAGCCTTGGGGGACTCCTCCAGTGACCGCAATATAGGTGGATATACCTATCTGTGGACTGTTTGAAACCTATTAGTAAGAAAACTGTGGCAGCTTGATAAGCACTGGGTCTACATATTCCATGTTTCTAAACTAACATTCCAATTCTGAAGGAGGCTCCAAGGGAGCACTTTCAGGTAGGGCAACTGGTAATTCATAAACGGGAGCAGGTCTCGCCAACTGTAGATAAAACTAATGATTTCACTACTAGCATGGGGATAATAACCAAATAGATAAAGTGCTTCCATAATAACCCATAGGATGCTGTTTTAGAGCTATTGGGGGTTTGTGTTGATAAAATAAAATAATAAATAAACTGGCCAAGTGCTGTCTCTCTTGTGTTGGTTGTGACAACTATTTTTTCTAATGTTGCGTTTAGTTACAGATTAAAATTGAATAGTAACTGTATACAAAATTGAAATACTAAATAATTAAAAATATAATCAGACATACAGGTTAAATAAGCTATTAACGCAGGATAGAATATATTGTTTTTGTGTTTAGAGTAATTAAGGCTAATAAATTCAAATTAAAAAAAGCTAAGTAATATTTCTAATTGTACTCTTTTTACACATAAATTTACAGTTTAAACATTTGTATACAAATTCTACATTATATATTACTGATCAGTGCGTAGATCCCAGAGTTTGATGCCATCTCCTGGAGCAATAGTTGCAAACATATTGTAGCCTTCTGACGGAAGTGAAGAGAATTTGGAACCCTTAAATGTGAAAACAAGAAAGTTAAAATGATGTTAAATCCACCGCCGAAAATCACATTATAATTAAATATAGTATACATATACAAAATTTCATTATATTATGTTTGTACTACTTAAAATGATATAAAATCTAGTAAGTCAATTCACAAGAATAGTACGGATTAAACATTAAATAATTATAAAAATTTTGGATATATGTAACTAGCAATCGAAAAGAAATTTTTGGTTTATTAAACAATTATCCAGGATGTAAAATTTCTTTTTGTTTCGACAAAAAATACAAAAAATGTAATACTTGCATTGATTGTCACAATTAATTTAGTACTAAATTTCATAAACAAAAAACCCATTTGAGAAATACTTGAACTTTAATATCATATTAATACTGCGACTTATTAAAATCAATACAAAATTACAATTACTTTAAAATATAATAAAAGTAGTGTATTATTTGAAATAAATAAAGTACAGAAGTTTACTTGGTTGAGAGCAATGTGTTCGACGACTCTGGAATGGATATCAGAAAGAGTCTTGACAACTTGTCCACTGTTGAAATCGATGACTGAAACAGATTTATTAGAGCCAGCACAAATAGCCAGGTCTGAAGAGAAACCCTGGATAAGGAAATAAATACTAATAAATAGTGTTTACTGAAGATATAGTACACGCAGTTTGAGTTATTTAAAAAACCTAAAATAAGGTTAGACAAAAAAATATAGTTTGTCAAAATATACATTGTGGTATATAATATGAAGTTTGATATCAAACAAACGTGTTCGCTGTATGGTATAAATAATTGCCATCTGATAAGTTTTAGCTGGTTGTAATCGAAATACATGAAGGGCACGGTCATTCTTTTCATTAACTCATCGATGTTCGCTCTTACTACTCTCTATGTTCGCTTAAACACTGAAACTGACAAAACTAACATTACGCCATACTTTCATTAAATTAAAGGCAGAAGAATACAGATAGGGATTCTAAGTGTTACACGCTCACCAGTTTAGCCACTCATTCTTGAATAACAATAATTGTAATATGACGCGTTGCAATGCTAAGTTGCAGAAAGACTTCCCAGCGGGATAAACGAAGTAATTGTCCTTCCAAGAATTTAAAACAAATTCTCTTCAAAAGGCAAATATCCATCGGAACTGATTGTTTCAGAAAGTTATATAATATTGTTGATAAATTACCTAGAAACGTTACAGTCAAGAATTAGTCAAACCATCTTGTCTGAAATCGTTCTTCATAGTAGATGAGGGCTCTGTATTATTAACTCATGATGGGTTGAATTACATTTGCTTCAATTTCTAGAAAAAAGATTATTGCTTTAGAATATGTAACTCATTGACACATTGACATTTTTACAAATTTGGAAGTGTATATAGATTTATATATAAATAACGTAGTCCACCTTATGCTTGAAAATTAACGAATCTGTACATATACGCTTCTCATAACTCATTAAGTATAGGTCTTTGTTT
Source organism: Invenusta paracnida (assembly GCA_036023295.1). Lineage (NCBI taxonomy): Eukaryota > Metazoa > Platyhelminthes > Proseriata > Coelogynoporidae > Invenusta > Invenusta paracnida. The sequence goes on from JAYRBW010112925.1 coordinate 9,796, forward strand.
AGTATGTGATATTTACGTGATTAATATTATAATAAAAATGGTATGATAATTTACAATTATGGGCATATCAACTTTTGAAATATTTATATTTACTAGATTAATATTTAAATATTATCTCATCGAAAAATATGATGTCTGAATAGAATTGTGTATAATAAACACATTCCAAGGTGAACCAAGAAAGCATATGTACAGGGTTCCCACGCTTTTTCAAATATCAAATTCCCTGATTTTTTGGTACAATAATATTCGGAAAAATTAGATAGATTAGTAGAATCTTATTATAGTTTTATTAAAGTATTGTGTACAGAATTAAAAAAAATACAAAATGCCAAATGTTAAATGCATATTACAGTTCGCCCTCTTTTTATTTGATACAGTTATCTAACTCTTTTAATTCAGATATTTTGGTTTCTTTTTTGGTACGCAATGCGTTCGATTTGATTTAAAGTTCTCTATAATGGCCAGTTTTTTCTGCCTCATAGGCAAGAAGTAAATCAAACTGAAAAAGAAAAGAGATAATGTGTGAATAGAAATATAATATTGTAGAATAATATGTTGTAGAATAGTACATTGCAATTCACGCAGTGTGAAAAATTTTTTAGGTTATTTTTATCTACAATGCATATAAAGGGGTGTTTAAATTATTTAATATATAAAATTTTAAATTCTGACTCCATGAAATTTCCAGAAATATTTATCAATTCCCTGACATATTGCTTCCTAAATTACCTGACTGATCAAAATCCCTGACTTTTCCCTGACCCGTGGGAACCCTGTATGTAACAAAATCTACATTTAAATATGTATAAATAAATCGAGATCATATACGACAATGTTTTATATAGAAAGATGCATATATATATATCTGATTCCAATTCAAAGGATACGTGAATAGAATTGGTTGACAGCAGCTAGAGCAGTGATCCTGTTGCAATCTGTGAAGGAGAATGCCTTGACTAATTTGTACTTAGACTTGGATTGGTATCTATTAATATAAAACAAAATATTTTTCAGAATTATTAAAACAATGGAATACATAAAATAATATTTTATAGTAATACAAATTATTATCGGAATTTATAGTGGGGATAAAAAAGCGAACACCTTTTGATATCCTCCTTTAAAGTATCCAGATGATATTTGTGTAGAGCAACTTCATTACCAGAGGCAAGAAGGAAGAAACGATCAAGGTAATAAAACTGGGCGAAATTGATATCTTTTAGGAGATGCCCTTCTTTCATTGCCTGAGTCAGAAAAACAACATACAATAGAAAATTACAGTTTAATGAAATAATAAAGATTATTATTTTAAAGAGATAAAAAGAAAGCAAAATAATTAAAAGGATAAATAAATATTGCAAAAGGCTTTATGTTTCTCAATTTATAAATGGATTGCTCTGTTTTTCGAATAAAAATATTTTCAATATACTTTTAAATTAATAAACAATATTCTTATATATGTATTAAAAGAAATCATAATACATGTATGAGCACAAGCTATTATACAAGAAGATATAAAAAGTGGCCGGGACTGTAAATTGCAAAGTCACCGATTTTTAAAGAAGGCGATCTTCAATTTTTGGGGTTATAAAGATATAATTTTGAAAACCATATTATTTCCAGTAAAAATAGACATAATAGTAAAAGATAAACATGTTGATTTCCAAAATTAAAATTGTCATTTGTAAAAATTCTAAACATTCTACTTTACTATAGGGACAAAAATATAAATATTTACAAATCAACTGGAATTATTTTGTGAACGGTCAAAAATGAAAAAAAGTAATTCATATTTGTGCTGCCCGAATCGATAAATATACAGTATTACTAATTCTTATTCTTAAAAAGATATAATAAAGTTTAAAAAGTTGACTATTACCTGCTTTGTTTTCTCAATCTTCAAGTTGGACTGAGAGCCAGCTAGTAAGTTGATAGACAGAGTTGCTTCTCCCGACGCAATATTCCAAATCCGCGCCGACTGATCGGCCGATGAGGTGATCAAGAGAGTGTCGTCATGTGACCAGGCTGCCCATGTAACTCGATTGTTGTGACCAATCAGAGAGAGTCGGGGTTTGAGGCTGCCGGGGTACACCAGTTGGCAGGAGGAGTTACCCAGGGCGCAGGCAAGGCTTGTGCCGCTGTCTGAAACATGGTTAATCAAGTGAGACATCATGATCTAATTTAAAAATCTGAGTAAAGTTTCGGATTTCGCAATACTTTCTCACAATTTTCCTGCCATTTATCAATTAACAATAAGAACTTATTTTAATGTGACATTTTACAACTTCTAGTATCGCATTTTTTAATTATAATATAAATAAAGATAAGATATTAACACATTCTTATGAGTGGGTCACAAAAAGATAAAAGAAAACAGTATTAGACCAGAAAAGGAGACATTTTATGAATTGTGTAAGGCAATTTGTGAGGCATATAGAATTTCTTCCGTTTTGCGGACACGCGGCTAACACGACCGTCGTCCCCCGCTGATTGCTACACTCCATTTCTCAAATTCATTAACAGATACCAAAAAAGCAGTGTTTTATAATTAGAGTACCCTAGCCGTAACAAAGATAATAGCAGCTTGCCATATTTGAGACTGAATTAATTATTTGAAAAATGTTTTGTTTCCCATAGAGCTGGAACTCAGTTTGTAATTGAACATGATTAATCTAAAATAATCGATATACTATAAAACAAAGTGTACTTTAAGCTTATACTCTACCGGAAAAAGAAAGTCGTGAAATTGTCACTGGTTTCACGTCCAATGAGGTCTGTTTTGTTTGATAGGTTGGTACATTAGAATCTAGAGGGTAGCATTGAGACATACATCTGAAATTAATCAATAAAAAACTCTGATTAATGTCATATTTTTAGTCCATAATTTTAGCAAAAAATAAATTTTATTCAATAAATAAAACTACAATAATAAAGTTATAAACAAAAGCTACATTAACAATAAAATCATTTCAATATGGAGAAGATGTTACTTTTACAGAGATATACCATGAATGAAAAGATATATGTAATTTAAAAATTTATTAAAATATTAAATATAAAAATCAAAGCTTAAAAGTAAGCAAAATTTTCGAAGATACTATATATGTATTTAAAAAATAATCTCTAAATGTATTATTAGTATTTAGTCAACGAATAAAATTTGATTGTATGATTAATTATAATAAGATAAAATGTGGTAATTTAGGCATCCAAACAGACTTACCGGGAGGCTCCTTTTGATTTATTTGGATTGGAGTTTTCTTTTGCAGAATGTAATCCTCTAAATTATAAAAAAATGCCAGTATTCTTTTATCCCTTTATCAATGATTAAAATAGCAGTAACACAAATAAGTCTATATTCTATGTTACGTTTCCAAATAAATAAATAAATAAAAGTCTTATGTATGTATGTACAAATTATTGTATAAAATGTGCGGATTAAAATAAGGTAATTATACATAGTTTGGATTTGATTAAAATGTTTGATCATATTTATGTAATAAGAGATTAACTTTTTAAATATAACATTCTTAATTATTAACTTCGAAATTACTACTTGAATATTAAATAAATTTGAAAATTATGTAGTTCATTATGAGTCTTAAATCTTAGATTACAATTTATATATGGAATTTAACCTCTTACGTTCTTAACCTCTAGGTTCATAGCGAAAATAGCCAATATTTTCCACTGACTTTCCCAGGTTTCCCATGACCACTAGTGAAAATATCCCAGAAATATATATTAATCATTTAAATGCATATATTATTAAAATACTAACTGTTTATATACACAATGATTGTTCAATCATAAATTCTTGATTTTCAATATTGGACACTTGTTATCCTATAAAATAAAATGAAAAGCATGGTAAAAGTAAAATGTTTATTTAAATGGCAGCTATATAAATACATAACTACATACATTTATGCATTTATATATTTATATAACTATATACATTTAAATATATACGTATTCTTTCTCTCTATTGGTTAACTATCATATATGTTTTTGAATATTGATTATTCCACTATCAATTAGTTATCAGGACTAGCATGTTATGTTGATTAGGATGGTCATTTCTTAATGATGTTAGAATTAATTAATGTTACAACATAAAATAGACATATTAAAATTCTTTAATTTAAAAGCTCATAGCCCAGTTTAATAACAGTAAGGCAATAAGCACAAAAATATAATACTACACTATACAATAACTATTCTACAACCCCAACTTGTATTTATTTTTAGCTGAAAACTAGTGATCTTTAAAGAACAAATCCAAATATAACAAGATTGAATGGATTGTAAGAAAGTGTTACATCCATTCAAAACTGATTGTTATAACCATGCTTGTTATAAGTGGATTATATTGTATATTCAATAAATCCATAAATTGAGTAATAGGATCATCACATTCTTTAAAATTGAACAGAGATATGTGTAAACAAAACATATATTTCAAAGTTTAAATAATGCTTTTTAAGAACATTTTACATATCATATTACTCAATTATTGTAAGAACCCATAATTAAATTAACAAAACAATAAACAAAAAATATTAACAAGCAACATAAGCAAATTACCTAGTTTGAATGATTGAAGGTGCTTCTTCTGTTCCAGTATTTGCCTTTCAAGAGCAGCAAGACCCGTACTCATGTCAGAAGACAGTTGTCTTTTTGCAGCTTCCAATGCCTGTATTTCAGCCTCTGCAGCACTACGCTTTTTGTTCAGTTCATCTAATTGCTGGCTTTTATGTTCCTTTTGTTGTAGAGCCATCTTGTATGAGCTATGAGCTTTCTTCACATGTCGCATTTTTGGAGTAATATCAACTTTCAACACTCCTCCAGCATGGTGAAGAGCATCATGTACTGTTCGTTGAGCCATAAGTGAACTTTCTTTTAGATTTGTAATTAGGAGGGAGTTATTCACTGAAAATCCACTTTCAACAGATGCATTTCCATGAGATAGCACTAATGCGAGTTTGACAACAACCCATAATTCAGGAAAAGATTTCAATGGCTGAAACAAATCATCTAGCTGAGTTCTTATATTTGCCTCAATGTGCTGCTTTATTTCAGGCGTTTTGAGAGCAGTGCTAAACTGGGATTTTGCTTTGTCTGCCTGTGAAGGTGTAAGGCGATTGGCTTTTTTCAGAGAAACTAGCAGATTATTGAACCGCTTTTCTTTTCAGCAAGATCAGAATTTTTCAAAATGTCATTTGGAGACAATGAACTCAATGGTCTTGTTAGGCTAAACTGTAGCGGGTTTCTTTCTAGGATTTTCTTCAGTAGAGTTATGTATAATTTCTGATAAGATTTTCTGAATTCTAACTTTGACAATTCCCCACGAGCAACACCAATCACTTTCTTCAATTCTACAGCAGCACCTATTCCAACATCAATTTGTAGAGCAGGCGAAGGTTTTCTTTGTCTTCCAGATCGATCTTCACCATCTTAAAAACAGAAGTATCACTTTGAACGACCCAAGGTGATACAAACTTTTTGACATAAACCTATGACAAAGATTCTCCAGAGACCCAAAAAAAAATTGCGCTAGTGGACATGGTACTTGAAATCTTACCATAAAGGTTGTCAATAGGAAACAAAGACTTGAAAATAAAAAAACATTTAAAGTTTTACCCAGTAATATATTTGTCTTTCACTTTCATAAAATAATTCCCTGACTTTTCAAGAAATTCAAGAAATCCACTGACTTTCCCAGGTGGCTATGGCCCCTGATTTTAATAATTTTGAAACGTGATATACTTATATAGTAATCTATTTAAAAAGCAAGTAGATCTAAATATATATGCATCTTATAAATTTCATTGTATCAATTCACGACATTGCACAGTCAAATATCATGTATATTACATATATGATATATTTATATTCTTCTTAGTATTTGTATATATCAGCACTCTTCATATATTCTGACCATTTTTTATTGTGCTACGCCTGCTTAATGGGTATATAACTCTACCTCTACACAATTCTTAAATGACATGGTTAAAAGGGGGAGGGAGCAGAGATGTTATACGGTGTGTGTCTTATAGTGTATCTGGGATGAGATGAGTTAAACCAGGGACTACTATACTATAATATCTGTTTATACTACCGGGATTATAGTATAGTAGTCCCTGGTTAAACTATGTATTGCTTCTGCAAACTTACAGCGTAGGTTACAATATATTATATCTTTCATAAGATTCATCATCCAAAAATAGTTGAATAATAGTGCCATTGGCAGTCAATGCTTATGCCAACACCCAATTATAGAAGGGCAGATGGCAAAACACCACACATGTTTTACAACCACAACTTGTAATCTATGAAACGCACTTTACGAGCAACAGTTTTTTTCTTTCCATTTCTGCCAACATGGATAAATTCAGTACCTACTTCGGAATGAAAGTGTCGCATTTTTTTTCTGCTCTGGAATAAATTTCATATATTTTCTAAGCAAAGGATGTTAACATACAAGAAGCTCATCTAGGATCGCAATGGTTATTCAATACCTCAAAGGGCTAAGTACTGGCGAGTCATTAAATTCATTATTTGATCTCACACGTTCAGAATCAAACGGTTTCACTTAAGAACCCTGTCTTTCTCGGCATAAACGTGTTTGGCAATGTTCAAGATCTTTATCGATCTCAATTCTTTGAAGTCAATGATGCACTTTCATCAGACATGAACACGCGATTTGATGGTACGATATTGAAACTACATATATCGCTTAAAAATCTGTTGCTTGATTCGACAAAGAATGTAATTTCGGAAGTGCCAGAATGTCTTCAGAAATTGTATTCCAATGATATCGACTTCATTAAACTCAAACAGCAGTAAGCTTTACTCCCTGGACTAGTTGATCTTGCTAAGTACACAAACTGATTCAATTATATCTTACATTGCCTGTCTCATCAGCAACCGCAGAACAAAGTTTCTCATTACTGAGGAGATTAAAAACGTTTCTGCGATCAACGATGACACTACGTCGTTTCAATAACAATACCCATTTGCATTTACATAAATCTCACACTGACAATCTTGATTTGTGTTTTATTGCCAAGCAGTTTATTGGCTGCAATGACGAGAGGCAAACATTTTTTGGTAATTAAGTTTTAATAACATCTACAAACATTAAAATGTGCCAATTTTCTGTTTATAAAGTACAATTATTACTATTTAACTAATGTTTATCTAGTATGTAGTGAGTTATACTATACTTACCTACACAGCACACACGTACCTATTTATTTGTTTCTATATATGTAATTATGAGTGCTACAGATATGAATTCATGTAACTCATTTGTTACTGCGTTAGAAAGCTGAACTATTTTTACACGAAACTGTACCTATACACCGTTGTACCTATACACCAATGTACCGCTCACAGCACTTAAAATTTGTACATATCATATAATAGGATTCTTATTTCTCTGCATATTATTATACATATAGGCACATAGATTATTATTATGATTAATAATGAAACAATGTTGATGGTTAATAAAAAATGCGCTTTTTAACAAAGGTACGGGGACCGTGGAGCCAAAGGAGAGAGGGGCTATATAGCCCAGTAAATAATTTTATTTAATAATGTCTACCTAAATAAAGTTAGTCTAAATACCTAGACGAAAAAATAATCTGTTTGTTCTAAATTGATTGTTCTCCTATAGGCTCCATTAAAGCCAATTTATCGGCCAGAAGTTCGGATGCCTTTATGTCTCTCTTGCCAAGTATATGTTACCTAAACCCAGAGGTGCCAAATGGATGCCATCATACAATTTTTGAACAAGGAGAAAAAGGAAATAGTGACAAAGTACTTATCGTCATCTTTTGTTATTTATACATTGGGAGATATACATTCTTCTATAGACAAACTATATAATATATATATATACATATATTGTTTGTATGTGAGTTGTATATAATTTGAATAATTTCAAATATAATTAATAAAAAACGTATACAAAGCAAAAAACTGCAAAAATAGATGCTCTGCAAAACTCAAATAATATTACGGGATAGCAGAAAACCACATCTTAGCATTATCGCGCGGCCTGGTGCAGATGGAGTTATGAACCCCTAAAACAACTCCGGGGGGGG
>JAYRBW010112936.1:0-17912 GCA_036023295.1 Invenusta paracnida
AAATAAACTTTCATAGTGTTGTGGAACTTATCTTCTTAATTTATATTATTTATGCCAACACAAAACATTTATCTTATGAATTACATTTGGACAGAATTAATGGAAAATGTGAATTATAGAAGAAGTTTAATTAGTTAAATGGTTCACCGTGTCCAATCTCTCTATGATGCCCAAGGAGACTACACAAAATATTGATTATGAACATTGACAGTATCTTTTGAGATATTTGCAGATATTAATTGTATCTTGTACATTGCGTTTGTATAAAAATATACAATATTGAATATTAAACATGTAAAAAACATGAACATATAACTAATCATTACTTCATATTAAATAATCTATTTTTTATAATTGATAAACGAGTACAATATTTTTGTCACGAGTGTATATATCAAAACTCAGGTACATATTATGTTCAAGAGGAATGTATCCATTAAGCTTGATAAATTAGTGGATTTATGAGTTTTAAAGATGGTCTGCTACTTGCCATAATTTGACATATCCCAAGCAATATAACCCGCTGAAGGCTTCAAAAGCTAAGTAGGTACTTAGGCACTATCATTTATGAGATTATAAAGTAACTAATTTATTAGATTAAAAACTATCGGTATCCCTAAATTTACAACTTTTCTTCTTGCTCAAACTATCAATTATAGACTTCCCAGCTTCAACATTCTTTAAAAAAAATTTAAATCTGCTGATAATTCGAGCTTTTTAATCTTTACCGCATTGATTCAATTGAATTATTTTTGTATTACTTCTTGTAACACAAATCTTAACATACTTTAAATCTTGAAGCATATGAGATTCTCTACAAATGTGGAAGCTAAAGAAAGAGTCAAGAACCTTACAGTGCATATGAGCCATTTTTGCATGTATACAGATCTAGCATTTCTTTAAAACTTGTGTTTAATTAGAGTGTCAGTATGAGTTTAATTTAATTAAAAGACCGTCTATATCAGCATTTTTATGTAAGAGAGTTAGGCAGATTTTGGCCAAATGATTAGAATTGGATACTTTGGAAAATAACTTGACATATAAAATACATAAAATATTTATGACATGACATAATCAGACTAAATCTGGAACAATAACATATCAAAACGAAAAAATGTAACTAAAAGGTTAATGGTTTTGGGGACTTTTTTAATTTATTTAGACCGTATTTTTTTCATAACAATTTCTTGAAAATTCAGTCAAAAGTTATGTCTTATAACTTAAAATTAAAAGTATGAATAATATTTCATGTTTATATGAAATAGTTAGTAGTTTTTAGCTAAAAACAATATATTGCATTTTCACCAACCTAAAATAACCTTGTGTATTTAAAGTATGACTTCCGTATTTTCGACCCCAACTTTCAGAACAATACTGTATCTAATTCCTACAAAGTTAACTTGAGAGCCACATACCGAGCCTTCTTTTCAATCTCCTCATCGAAGAGCTTCAGCTCATTTTCCCGTCTGGCGAGCTGAATAGCCAGCTTCCGGTCCTCCTCTTCGTTCCTTTCCTCATTCCTTCGACGACGTTCAATCGCCGCTTCTGCCTCGCGCTTTAAATCCTCTAATTCCGCTCTTTTTCGATGATCCGAACTCTCGCGCAAAGCCTGTATCCTCGCTGAAGACGACGATCAATTTTAAATATGGTACTGAATTGGTGTTTCTTGAGTTCTAACATAACTCAAGCAAATAGATAACTTCAAATCGCTTTTAAAATCAACTATATACTAGTTCATTATTAACAATACAAAAACATAATAAGAACCAAACAACATTGAACTCTTGAAATCCCTTCATGTTCAAAAGGGTTTCTTTTGTATAGACATCAAATGATATTCTACTAATGGTATTATACTAAACGACATTTACTTAGTTTTAGCTTGATTAACGTAGAGCAAAAAGCATTTTCTTATATATTGCGTAGATAGGAAAGTAAAATTAATTCCTATACGAGAAAAAGCCACAATATCTAGGTTGAAAAACGATATCAATAAAAACATATTATTGAAAAACAACTACTATTATCACCATTAAATTATAGCTTTACTCTTAGGTAATGTATCAAATAAATATACTTGGATCAAGTAGAATATTTATTTGAAAAGTTGTTGTTATATTATATCGTTATATAAAAGTTTATCTAGGCTAGATACTAAATGTAAGGCAATCTCAGCAGCTATACTTGATAAGCTAATACATTAAACGGTGGAATCTGCAACTGTCAGTCAATATAGTAGCTATATATATCGAATAAAGTTTCTTTCATTTCCTATATTTCAATAATCATATAAAAAATTTATAAACATAGTAGAAGTAGTTACCTGAACAAAATAAATATTCCTTGTAGCCGTTGTAGACGGTAAAACACCTTTACTCCAGATTCGCGTATTTAAACAGTATTATTTAATATGAATTGTATCACAAACAGTTTCAGAGCACAAAAAAATAATTTGTAATATCGGAACCTTTTTATATACTAAGAGTTAATAAACTTTATTATTCTACATATCTACGTAATGTAAGCATATTACGAAAGTTTATAAGGACTGATTTACAATCATATAATAATTATTTAGACTGAAGGGACAGACATTTTTACAAAAGGCTACTCATTTCAATTAAAATTTAAATAAAAACCTATGTATCCTTTCCTTTGTATACATAATCATTGCAAATGATATTAGAAAATAGTCGAACCGGTATATTTCATTTAACATATCGCCTTTATAAATTACAAATTAATACTATATAAATATAATAGTATGTAAGTATCGTATAACAAAGCCGGTAAGTATTTCTTACATTGCAAGCGTTCCACGTCTTCAGCGGCTGCCTCCCTGGCACGTCGAATTAAATCTCGTTTGGCCAAATCTTCCCGCACCTTCTTTTGCTGCCTGTAAATAAATAGGACACACAAAGCGATTACAACTGGAAAATTATTTCTGTGACACTAAATAGTTATGTAGAGCATGTCTAAGTAACTTACAGTGTAGTCTGCTTAAGCCAGGCCATTTTGCGGACTTGGGCCTTGTAGGTGTGACTGGCAGCTTCTGTTCGTGCAATCTGGTCTTTGTCGACAGTCAAATTGAGCGAGGGAAAGATGTCTTTCACGTTGTAAAAAAGATGGTGCTACAATCGACCAACGAGGAACAAGTAAGAGGAGATAAGATCGAAGAGACACGATAATACGAAGACATTCTGCATTATAGTCATAATAATTTACAGGGTTACTAAAACAAGATTTTCGTATAAATTTTCGGAAATTTTTATCTACTGTAGCTATGTTTGAACAAATCTGAACATTTTCTACAAAGTATGAAAGTAACATACTACACCTTTCAATTATTTCTACAAATTTTAGCCTTTTGGGCATAATAAATTGTCAGTATCACGAAAAAATGAGAAACCACTTTCTACAATGCCTGCAACCTGTTTCTGATATTCCTAACTTCCACAAATGTTTCTAATTTTCTCTTTATTAATCAGTTTGAAAGAAGTTGCAGTCTTTGTGTTTATATAAATGTAGCCAGTATTTGACATTTTTTAGAGTTGTTAAATAAATCTAATATTTAAACTTCCGATACTTTGCACAAAGGAGAGGGTCTGTATGTAATATGTATGTAAAAAGAGTGGTAAACATTTAATCGCAAAATAAATATTATAGTTATAAATATACAAATACTGTCATTAATAGCTGTTAAGCATAGATGATTTGATCCAAACAACAACAACCTACGATATACCACTCTGAAAAGCGCCAGACACATTATCTGTGACTGCAAGGTGACAATAGAATTCAGTTTTGGTCTTGCTCGCTATCCCCGGTCCTGATATACTCTCCTCAAACCCTGGCTTGGTTATAATATTCCTGACAGTAACTACCATAACTGTTTTTCTAAATTCAGACTATATCAATTAGTTTCCTGTGTTTTATTTCTAGAAATATCGAGTCTTCTTTCACCATCTAGAAATTATTGAACCCCACTTATGATCTTTAGTAGACTGAATCCACACTTTTTCTGGAAAGACTCTTATAGTACCTACAATATAATATAATTATAATTGTAGTATAATATAATATTAATAGTACATAGTATATTAAGACTAGTCACTGGATATATAAATAATAGGTATTGGTTCTTTTTCAGTTAACAAGCTTTATCTTTTTTAGGACACAGTTATTATGCAAAGGGCATTCTATTATGTTTCAAATACAAATGAAACAATATAATAGGATTCAAACCAAACTTCGATATAGTAGTAGTAATCAAGACCAGATATAGCTAACTGAATTCATACTATGAATTAAGATTAAGTTTATACGGTAAAAAATTATTAATATTTTATTGATAACACTAATTTCTTCGTGTAGCACAGAAATACATAGTTTCGTATTTTTACCTTCGGAGCAATAATTTTTAACAAATTGAGAGTCTTCCCACAACGAAAAATTCCATCTGTCAGGGATTTTGAAAAGAATGGAAGCACCTGCTCTGACCCGCGGTCAACTTTTAGTTTGTAGGCGCTTGTCCAAAACTTCTGGTCTATATCAAAAGAAAATAATCCAAGAAGACGTATTTTCTATGTAAATAAAAGAAAGAAAGAAACAAACAAAGAAACAAACAAACAAACGCAAAATATTTTACTTTATATTTCCAGTTTACCATTGATATTGAATAGTAATATTTATTCGGAAGTTAAAAGTATAAAGGAAACAAACAAAAATGTGTATGAGCATTAATTAATGAACGAATGCTCAGAATGAAATGCCTTAAGTATAGTGTAAAGAAGAGTAGAAATGAATATCTTTAAAAAATAAAAAAATAACACAAGATAACTACGATAACTATGACTCTATGACTATAAAAATTAATAATAACATAAGTGAATGTGACAGCCCCATACTATATATATAAATATGGTAGACTTATTTAAATTTTAGCGTGCCTACAGCTATGGACCATTATTATTATGACCAGCACAATGATTGACACATTACGACAGTTAATGTGTTGATAGTCTCGAACCAATACGTTGCTAGTCTCGAACCTAAGAGCTTGTAGGCCAGCACGTTACCCACTCAGCTATGTCCTGTAGCCTAATAAAGATTATTTATTTAAATATGTTCCTGGTAGCTGTGGTTTGACACGCTAAAATCTAAATAAGTCTACCATATTTATATAATAATAACATAATATAAATTTATTGTATATTTAATATTCAATCTTTTCTTAAAGTCACAGAAATAATTAACCTTTGGAAACAAGTTGATCGTCATCGACAGAAATCATAAATTCATTGTAGTCATCTCGAAAAATTCCACGAAAAGCCCAATCCTCGAGCATTCTAAAAAAAGATCAACATAAAAAAGATACATCAGAATCTAAACAAACTGATATACGATTTCAAAATCTTACTTAAAGAAGGGTCGACAGGCCTCTTTGAAGAGATAAAGCATCATCGGGAACATTGGAGAGCCAATACAATCCTGCGTTTGTCGAAACAGGTAAGCAATCAGCTCCATGCCCTGTGGGTCAAAGTATGTAAAATGTAATTAGGAGGCATATTTTTTATAGTAGCATATACAACATCACATTCCATTTAATAAAGTACGTCTAAAGTACGTCCATTTAATAGAAGCCAAAAGTAAAATTTCATAAAGAATTGTTTTGTCAAATGTCAATCTTTAGTAATGTACAAAATGTATAGAATAAAACGTCAACAATGTTTCATTAAAAATTAGTTTCAAATTGGTGTTTGTTATTTAGCAAAAAAGGTCTATGTAGAATCCATAGATATTTGTTTTAGTACAGGTTTTAGTAATGGTTTGTTTGGCATAGATATTATTTAATTAATATTTATATATTGTATAATAACTGTAATTATTTTGTTGTTGGTAAAAGTGGTAATAATTTCAATATTCGTCTTAAAATAACATAAAAAACAGTTTCCATAATAAAAGTTTGGTAGAGAGTAACTATGTCATAAACAGCAAAGTAAAAACAAGCAACATTAAATTAAAATATACCGTAGTATATTGCACGTGTTTCGAAACAACACTGTCCCCTCTTCAGATATGATAAATATGAAACTGGCGGTTAATACGTATTTAGAGTTTACATAATAAATGTGATGAATATTCTTTTAATACTGTAAATACCACAAAGCTATTAATTCTAATGTTCATATTAAACAACCTGTAGTATCTACATATAAATTAAACGAAATCGTTGAATTTACATTATAATTCTTTCCATTCGATCCTACTATACCTCTGTACAATACAGTTGGGAGTGTGGTGGTGGGTCATCCATATTTATTACACTTATTAAGAATTTAAAAATGTTTTTTTATAGATTTAAAATCAGATTTAATCAACTAGACCTAAAACAATTAAAATGCAAATAGGATAGCATTAGCGCTAACATTTTATTGGTTTTCCCTAAGCTATACTTTAATCGAAATAGGCATTAATATTATTTTAGACTAAAAAGAAAGAATAGCTAATAAAATGTGGGGGGGGGGGCATATAATTATAATTTCCTATATATTTTGCTTATATTGTAGACTAATATATAAAAATTCAAAGCATTCTACAAATTTAGATAAATTCCAAAACTTAAATTATGATTACAAAACTAATATTTTTAAATTACAAAGCACAGTAAACCATTTTAGTTTTCTTTTTACGATATAATGTTATTATGACTATAAAAATAAAGAGAAGAAGCACATAATTTTAGATTATTTAGAATTTAACCCTTACAATAATAAAACTTTTACTACATATCCATATATTAGTGCTTTTTGTATTACTTGTAATTAAAAATCAGGTTTACTTCTTTACATTAGGTAAATATGTTCAACATGCTATTATTTTTAATAAAAAAATATACATATATGTATATTGCATTCCAAAATGTATACATTATTTCAAAATATTTTCAATATCAAAATGTTTCATATAAGTGTAATTGAATAACTATAGCAGAGGAATGGTATAATTAAAAGAGTTCAAACTGGTCACATTCTGTCACTCGCAATTTTAATTACATTTTATAAGACGCTGACTGTGTTGGGTGCACACAAATTGACTGCACATCTACCTGTCTGCACATATACCTATCCCTGATTCTCTTCTCTTACAACAAGGCAAACTAACTGCTAGTAAATATTGATTAGATATTCTCTTACAACAAGGCAAACTAACTTCTAGAGAAATATTGATGTAGCTATTATGAAATAGTCTAGGAAAATAGATGCTGTGTAACACAGCAATGACACCTAGTAGCAAGCATGTTTCTCATTTACAATATAACTACTCGTACATAATATATTTTAAGCATGAGAGACCACGAACTCACTTCAGCATTCGGCGTGAAAAAAGAAAAAACAATAGTGGAGTACATTTGTACCCCGTTTTAGGCAACGAAGGGTTAACAAATATAACTAATTGGTATTAAAAGCATTGTATAATGATATCATAGTTGAGTAGTATTATATTATTATTATAGTCCACACAAACCACAGGCAGATGAGGCGGATTATCAGGGTCATCGTTGGGACCAGGCTCTACAGGGGGTATCGATTCCCCATCAATGAAGCCAAGAGGGTTGTAGTCCAAGTGAACTTTACAGACATCAGCCAGAAAACTGCAAAAGTGAAAGAATTCAAGAAAATAATGTAAATAGGAAGTGAAAGTGGGAATATTTGTGAATTTTATGTTAGTTATGTTTAATAAACAAACGGAAATTTATTTTATTTAATAACAATAAAATGTAGCCTTCATATTACACATAGAAATATATCCGTATCGTTTAAAAATGATATGTAAGTACGCAAAGTTCAAGTACGAGTATAAGTAGAAAAAAATTGTAAAAATTTGAAATAATAAACGTTCATACACAATTTTTAAAGGAATGGTAAATTTCCTATTGTTACTTATATAGATTATAAGTAAAAATCACAAAAAAAGTCATACAGGATACACAAGAAAACGTGTTTCAAAGTACGTGTAAATATATACGACAGTTTAAGTTTTTCATACTGAAATATGATAGGATCCTACAGAAACCAAAACAAGAACTCCATAAAAAATATAATCAAAATCTCTCTAAGTGAATGACAGGGAATTCATAATAAATAATTTAAATCAATAAACAGTTATTGGCCAACAAATTTTAAGCAAAATTACAGCAATTAATTCTATTCAAAATTGAGACATAGATCGTAAACAATATTTTTTCAAAAGTAACTGTGTGCACTCACTTAATCTGTGCAGTAGCAAACTCCAGTTGCCCAAGCAATGATATCAGCCCCCGCCCAGCAGCACTTCCCGCACTACCACAGCTCTGTGCTCCAAACCCGTTTACCAGTCCTTCCAGCGTTCCTTCCTGCACTGCCAACAACCAACGATCCCCCAACTCTATGTGACAGGCTCTGTGGGCCTCCAACAGACGCTCCAGACCGCCCGCAAAGCTGCGCGCAATAAGCCCCGTGGCCCGAGAGCTGGGGTGACAAAGGCAGGCCCCCGGGGCGGAGACGGCTCCAGATTCAGACCAGAGAAGACGAGCACCCCGCACGAGGCTTTGGAGGCGTCGATAGTGACTGCCCACGCGAAGATGGGGTGTCAAGAGGTTTCGAGTAGCACCCAGAGAGAGTTGGGACAGCTTTAAAGGTCGCTTGTTTCGTATCTCGAATTGGCGCTCGATCTGGAGGGGAAGAGGCAGGGAGGGAAGGCTATTTCAAACTTAAAGAAAATTAGCAAAATCTGTTTTAGTAAAATAAGACAAATAACTATTTTCTTTACATTATGTATAGAATTTCATTCATTAATGTATTTGTTTAAATTATTTATTTTCGTACTCCAATTTTCGGTTGTCCATGAAGTTAAATGTTTTTGATCAGACGTCAAAAGAAGTCTAACAAGTAAATAAACCCATTCAGGTATTCATGATTATAGCTAATAAAAGGTGCATAATTTACATGTTTCAATAGTAAAAAAAATCCCTTGATTGAAGTATTCTCGAGCTTCAAGGACTCTTAGTTTATGCAAATTTTAGTAAAGTACACTCGAAGCAACATAGCAGTGGCTCATTGCAAAAGGTGGGGAGAAATCGTTGAGTGTCTTTTGGAATTTTTTAAATCACCAAAATTTATAAATAATTTATAAAAAATGAACATAAAGTTCGCAGCAAATAGCTTTATCAACAAAATTGATGGACAAAAGATTCAGAAACTAAGAAAGTAATCATAAAGTCGGTTCCAACCTGACTGTAGTGGAAGATATCGGAGGGCACACCCCAGCGCAGACAGAGCACATCCTGAATCAACTTATCCTCAGAGAGAACTAGCGGAATGAGACTACGGCCCGTGTCCTCGTCTTCTCTTAACTGGCACCCGAGCTGACACTGGCGGGTTTGATCTGTCTTCAGGATAAGGTCTACAGCGCCAGGGCCTACATCAGTGATGTAGGGGACTTCGGTTGGCTGCGAGCTATAATACGGAAAGGAAATGTTAGTTAGGCAATATCAATTTAAAACCATAGAGACCTATATGTAACTTCCTATAAGTAGTTACAGAGACAACAGGTTCATTGTTACTTATAAAATTTTCACATAAAAGCGGATGTTTCTCGCATGATAGAAATGATATCTGTCATACTATAGAAAAGATTAGTATCAATACGTACTGATATACATTTGGCTATATGATAAAGGTTAGAGAATCTAATAGATCGATGTCACACACCAAATTAATTAATTTCATAAAAATAAAAGATTAAGAAAAACATTTTACAATCAACATGTCACCAGTTTAAATAAAATGATACCATTTTTCCCGAATAAGATTAATGAATGATTAGTAACCCCAAAGCTTCGTAGGCACACATTAGGTTCTACACACTATCGTCTATTGTGGAATGTAAGTTTGAAAGTATTTTATTTTATACATTAAAAAATACAGCTGAATCAGTCATTAGTAGGTTAAAAGTTTACATCATATTTTAAAGAAATTATACAAATCTCAGATATATTGATATATTGTTGTAAATATTCTGTCCGATCGAAAAAATAATAAATTCAGAAAAAATACAGTGACAAAATTGTTGGAAGTAGTAATGAAAGTGTAACCAATCATAAAAATGCCGGAAAAAAATCAATATATTGTACTTTATAGGCACATGATAAAACAAATAAAATAATAAATGAGAAATACGACTAGATGATATTTACTACCTGCTATTTAACTTATAAATAAATAGTTATAAACCAATTCTAACAAGCAGTAATCTAGCAAACATAACAATACCTACCCTAAAATCTTCTGCGATACATGATAGATGAGTATCAGATGAAACTTACATGCCTCTAACTTCCCAAGTGTACCGCTCCGTACCGCCTTCCATCAACCACTGAACAGCTCCGTCAAGAGGATCCGGTGGCAGGGGGGTCACATCACCATACAGGGAGGGCTCAGGTGTGAGACAGCGCCCCGTGGAGTAGCTCTTGTCTACAAAGCCCTCGTCCTCTGAAGTCTAACAAAGCACATCCAACCAACTCGATATGTTACACAGTCATCCATTCTGTAGACAGGTTTTATTTTATATCTGAAAAATCTATTAAAAAAGTAACTTTGCCTATTTAACTCAAACTTACTCTGACTAATATCTAACAAAAACTAAACTTTACGATTAAAAAAATCGTATAGCAGTATAAAATAAACCCATGTATGTATGTATATATACAACTAGATATTATATCAACATACAATGTCCACATGTACTAATTATAGTCAGCATAACAATTCGGAATAATGCATTCAATACTAAGATAAAAATGAGTTCAGTTAATTGAACCTAGGGCCGTATGAACAACAAAATACAGCTTGTATGGAGTTTGTGTCAAAGGGGATTTTCCAGTGTTCTCGTCATCTACTTCTTCTTATTACCTTTGTTTCTTTAACTGTCGCTCTCAGATTTTTTCACCAACTACTTTTGCTGTTCAGCCTCTTTCTGTTGCACCTGTTTCCTTATTCTTCACCGAAATCTACAATGACATTTTCTTTCACCCCAAATTTTTGTTTGAAAAATCTAATTTTCACTCAATTTTAACATGATTTTTCTAAACCTTGCATTTTTGCTTATTCTGCTGATCCAAAATAAACTATGATTATACATATATAACCATAAAAGTTTGTACAATAGTGATAATATTGTTAAATAAGCACCATGTAATTGCTTTATGAGGGAAAGTAGGTGAAGCAATTTACTTACAATTGACATTAAAATTCTGTTGAATGATTTTTCTTAGTATATTATGATCTACGCATATCTTGGCATATGATCACCTATGATGAATTATTATTATGTGTTGTTATTAAAATTAAAAAACGAGTTAAAAGTATAATTAGTAATAATAAGATAAAATAAACAACTTAATTTTTAGACAAAAAATAATTAGTTATCACCAATTAACCCTTCATATTTCGACATATTTGTTGACTGCATAACATAATTACAATGCGATTAGTATAATAGTTATAAAAACTTTTAAAGTGCGCAAACTTAAAAAAAGCAATAAAAACCTGAGTGTTATAAGAAAAGAGTATTTATGTAACAATGGCTATTACAAAACGTAATACGACACTTCAATTTAACCTATTTCATATGAACATAATTCGTGACGATGCTTTTAGTTGATATAAATTTTGAAATATAGTAGCAATGCAAATACATACATATAGTAGCAGCAATGTATACATGTATGTGTATATACATATATTAATACGATTCAAACCAAAGTCTATATTTTTACTATCATTACTTCTACTTGAGTCGGAAGCTATGAAATAAAGTAATGAAAAATTTAAATATTTTAGTACATTTTAATCAAATTTGAAAGGATTTCTCTTTACTAAAATTATATCATTTTACTATTATTATTGTTTATAACTAACCTACCCCTCATCTCACTCAAGTAAGTTAATTTTCAGTCAAAATAAAACATATTGTTAAAGATGGTAATACTTGAAAGAAACTAAGCATACCTCAGCAGCTTTACATGTATGGCCATTGAAAGTTTTAAGTCTGAAAGCAAATGAAAGTCAATAGAATTAATATTAATCGCATACAATAATAATATTTGTAATAATATTAACAATATAAAATAATTATTTTTACAATAAAAAATATCATATAATTATTCTGTTCATAAATAGGAATAAAATGATTAACATAATGTTCGTAGCACTAATTCACTAATCGTCAACAAGTTCCTTAATTTTCGGAGTAAAAATATTGAGTAGTAATATTTCAAAGGTAATACATATTAAGTAATACTTATGCTAAGTAATGTATAATTAAACGATATATTAACAAATAATCAATAGTATCCCTTGAAATAATTATACGTATGCATACTGACACTTTCATTACCCGCAGTCTGATCTACCTCATGTTAATCGGACCAAAGTCGTTAATATCTGGAACATTGGGTCTAAGAGTTCCATCCCCGGGCCCATGTCCTTGTGGCATTTCCTGACTGAAGGCACCCATAAAACTGGGAACTTGACTTGGACCAAGACGTAAATTCTGCACATAAAGAGATTATAAAATTGTACAAAATTGCGTGGTTTGATTTAAATGCCATGTAATGGAAAACTAATCTTATACACCCGTACTATAAATAACACTATTAAGTTATATTAAAGAACATATTATATCATTATAGCAATATAACAATGCAAACCGATTTTTCAAATTTATGATACATTTTAAATAATTTCAATTAATAAATTCATATTATAATAAAATGAAAATAATCAATTCCAGTGATTTAGCACTCATATAATAAGCAATTAGTGTGAACTATAATTTATTATTTTAGAATGGGTGTAATAAGTATGTATTGTGGTAATTCAGAGACTTCATATTTTAATTCTAAATTGAAAGATGAATATATCATCTATATGGTGTAAGCAAAAAATTGGTGAACAAATAAATGTTAATATCAACAATAAAAAAATTTTTAGTGTAGAAAAGAACACAAAAATTTATAACTTAAAAAATATAAAAAATCTAAGAAAATAAATGAAAAACACTAATGCTAGCTTACAAGGGCTGCAGTAAAGAAATTATTCTCTGACAAGTAGAAAGGTTCTTTAGAGTGAAATATCTGAAAATTAAAAAACAGCCAACTCATAAAAATATGCTTAAATGAAATTATAATTCCAACACGGCATAGGAAAAATTATTCAGTATATTATTAAAGATAAGAAACTAACCTTCATCATTTTCTGCACATCATGAGGCATATCTTGCAGAGAAAGTGGACGGTTCAAAGATGTAAAAATATCACTGAAGAATAGGCATTTTAAAAGTTGAAGTAATGCTCAGTTCTAGAAAATCAGTACTATGTAGAGTACTATACGTACGATTTCCATGCATATATGTATATTTAAGAAAAAGATAAGAAAAATAATTTGCATTATAGTAATTATACATACCACGAACAGAATGGGACTAGTGATAAATACTGCTGTTTCAAACTTGTTTAATTTGATCAAAAACTATATATTTATCTTTGTTTTAGTCATTAATACAGTTACAAAAACAAATTTTAATTTCAAGTCTCAGATATGAAAATTGAATAAATCAATATTAATATGTAGAACAAAGGCAGAATAAAGCTATAATACACATAAAAAGAAAAACAAATTATGATCGCACGTCACAGAATTTACCTGGGATACTCAGTATAAAACGGTGATGTCACCACTTTCCGAGTGTCACCATAATGTAGAGGGCCATCCGGAAGAAAAACTTCACCCTATCGAACACAATGTCTTTACATATTACATGAGAGTTCATAACACGATTTATAAAAAAATTGTATATTACCTGAATAAAGGGCATATCAGGAATAGAACCTATTAAGGGTTTCAGAAGATGACTGGTTGATGATGACAAAAGAAATAGAAACTGCAACTGACCGAGGACATCGATGTGAGTATTAGAAACTAAAAATTAATTTTAAAGATAAATTATCAAATTATTGAATAAAAAATTATTTCAGAATTTTTATTGACAATTGACAATATTTACATGACAATTAAAATATATTGGTTGTTCAAAAGTCAATAGTAAAAGATATAAAAAAATATAACATGCAAAACTGAATAAAAAGGTTCAAGATTAAAAAAACGCTATAATACTAACATGTAGGCTTGGTCCTACAAGTTATGTATGCTCACCTTGCAACAGACTTTCAAAGAGGTTATCCAATTCAGTAGCTCGATCAAACAGCCGATGACTACGAAGTGTGTAGGATACTCTGTGAAAGAGCTGCCACACAGCATAGAGCGAAGTGGACTGAACTGAGTGATGAGATTTTCTGAAAGTTATGTATATCAATTTTATCATAATCGGAATAGCTAATCCATAAATACCATTAAATTTAAATAATCTATTTCATAATTCGTAAATGAGAACAGGAATTACGATTTCCAGGGACATTTACCAAGGGCTGCAAAGTAATATTATAATTAAATATTATATATGTACTCAAACTGTGAGACAATATAAATGTGAGCTCATATTCCAGGAAATTTGCTATCTACAATAATTATAACATATAAGGTTCAATAACTAAAATTATTTATTGAAAATACAGTGATTTTAATAACATATATAAATGTACTTGTGAGGTCCCTTCTGGTAGAGAAATAATGTATTGAAGATTCTTCTACGAATGCGTCGCTTCTCCTTTTCATAACTTGCTGTGTGAACAACATATCGTTTTTCTGCAAGTTTCTTGCGCACAAGTTGTTGAAATAGGTCAGCTACCCCCTCCGTGTAGACTGACATATTTATAACTGAAAACAGGAAAAAATAGTATTGATTAAGTAGAAACAGTTATTAGTTTTATATTAAAATGGATTGATTTATTAAACTCATGTAAACATATCAAACCATAAGTGATATAGTAGTACAGATAATAATGTTAAACTATAAATAGATTATAGTATAACTAATGTTGACAAAATGCATGGAAATATGTTTACTTCATGAAATATAGTATTTCAATATTTCATGTGTTATATGTATTATAAAATATTAAGCCTAGTGCCGTAGCCACCATCAGGCTTTTCAGGCTAAAGCCTGAAGGTCAAACTCGGAGATTGAGTAGGTCCGCGATAATATACACTAAAACGCCACTATAAAAACCTAGTACACAAGTAATCGATTCATGCGCCGCTTAGTTAAAGCATGATAGCTCGCTGCTTATCTCTGATTGGCTATCACCCACCCAATAGATTCGACAGATATTAATTTCAGCTATTTATTTCAGATATTAAGCCAGCAGGCTAGCTTATCGCCTGAGCGCTCCGTCTACCTACTCCTAATTATTAAAAGTCTTTGGTCACCACAAACTGTGTGCACAGCTAGCTATCTGTGTAAATATGTTTTCGGTGCATGTGTGATCGTAGCAGCAGAAAATTTTACTATATTACCCGTCCTGTTGAAAGGGTTTAGTATTATTTGGTCTTGACTAATCTATATTCTTTTTTTTCAGTTGGTCTGTCAAAATGCCTGGTCATAAGGAGGACGATGCGAGGAAGTGCAAGCGCGCTGCAGCTTCCAGCGCGGATATCATGAAATTCTCCAAACTTTCGTCAAGAAGTGGTCTCTGCACTGCTGTTGGTCCTTCAGCAGAGGACAGTTCTTCTCAAGGTCTCCGCACCGCTGCTGGTCCTTCAGCAGAGGACAGTTCTTCTCAAGGTCTCCGCACCGCCGCTGGCCCTTCAGCAGAGGACAGTTCTTCTCAAGGTCTCTGCACCGCTGCTGGTCCTTCAGCAGAGGACAGTTCTTCTTGTGGTACCGGCCTTGCAGCAGACCCCTCTCCCACTCTCCCAATTCCAACCACAGCGGAAGAAAGGTTAGCAATTCTGAGTACCAGTAGTCCGCAGTCTCAGATTGATTCCTACCAGTACCCAAAGAATAAACAGGGCCATTCATATCAGCCAAAATGGCAGAACACCTTCAAGTGGCTAAGATATTCGACGGAGCGTACTGTGCCATCTGTATCTGCTTCAACAGAACAGATCAGGTATTTGTAAGAAAGCCCTTCCAAGACTGGAAGAATGCATTAGGCGGGAAGAGGGGCATGATCATTTTGCATGACAGCAATGCAGAGCATCAACTTGCAACTGAAGCCGCTGAGCATTTTCTCAAAATGCACAAAGGAGCAGGCTCCGTGAAGGCCTCCATTATGCAAGCGTACCAAGAAAAGGTGGAATGAAACAGGAGAACGCTGGTTTCAATACTCAATGTAATTTTGGCCCTTGGACAAAGAGGTCTACGGCTCAGGGGAAATTGGGACAGGGACCAGCAGAGGGAAGACGGCAACTTCCACTTTTTTATCAATTGGAAGAGCTCTTTTGACCCGGATCTCCAGCATCACATGAAAACTGCCCCTGGCAATGCAAAGTATTTGTCTCCTCAAATACAGAACGAATTGATTGAATGTACCAACCAAGTTATTTGGAAGCAACTTGTTTCAAAAATTAACAATTCTAAATTTTTTTCAGTAATGGACAATGAAACCACGGACTGCGGGAAAACAGAGCAGCTCGCAATTTGTATTCAATACATAGACAGCATAGGGGAAAAGTTGGAGGTCTGCAAGGACTTCCTTGGATTCGTCGAGCTTCCCAAACAGGATGCAAGAACTATCGCAACAGCTATTATGACCAGAATGAAGACTTGGGGCTTGGATGTCAAGAAACTATGAGGTCAAGGCTATGACGGATGCTCAACGATGGCTGGACACGTGAGCAGAGTTGCCTTCAGAATCAAACAAGAACTACCAAACGCCAAGTATTTCAGTCACTGTGCCAATCACCGACTCAATCTAGTGATAATCGCCAGCTGCTCAGTTCTGAAAGTCTGCAACTTCATGGACTGTCTGCAGAAATTAACCTTTTTCTTCGGGTACAGCCCAAAGAGGAAAGAAATTCCGAAAGAGCACATGAAGAAAGGAGACCCAACTTTGAGCTTTGCTGACGAGACAGATCTATCTTTTGACGAGCAGAGACTTCAAGCAGGTTGGAACTGCACTTCTTTGCCAACTTTAAGCAATACCAGATGGCGGCGATTCCATCAGTGCTCTGATCATGAACTTCGCAAAAGTTTATGATGCCTTGGACAAAGTTCGTACATGCTCATCGAGTCAGTCATCATCAGATGCTTCTTCTTACATGCAACAAATGGAACAGTTCCAGTTTGTGTACACTGCAATTGTGAGTCAATATGTCCTGGCCTTCATTCGTCCAATCAGCTTAGCTCTACAGGATAAAAAGTGTGACCTGGTCAAAGTGCATAACCAGGTGCAAGATCTCCAGGAAATTCTGCTGCAAATTAGGAACAACAACCAGCTGCACACTGAGCAGGACAGACGCGCTGTGGCAGTAGCTGCCAAAATCAACGTCAAACCGTCCCATCCTCGTCAACAGGCCATCAAAAACACATGGCAAATGCAGTACCAACAACTGGAGAGGACACAGTCGAGAATCATTTCAAGATAGCTAATATTTTATACTAGTACATATTTGTATGTGCATTCATCTAACTATTTTTACTTTTTATCAGATCAACATTTTCTATCCATTCATGGACCATGTACTACAACACATGGAGCAACGTTTCCCAAAACAGATCAAAGGCATTATGACACTGAGCTACCTAGTTCCGAACAAAGTGCACCTCATTACGTCAGAATTAATAGAACAGTGGCAATCTGAGTTCAAATATGAACTAACTGAGATGGGATCAGAGCTGGAACAAGAGGTATTTAACTTCTTTTAAATTTCAAAATGCAATTCAAACTATTAGTTTTGCGTACAGCATTA
>JAYRBW010112947.1:0-17908 GCA_036023295.1 Invenusta paracnida
ATCCTAGGAAGCATAAAATCATATTAGCCTATAGCTAACTTAGGATATGATTATTATTAAATAAACGTTTCCTAACAATAACTCTTGCTTGTTCCTTGGTCTTACTGTATCGGGTTATTAATACATATAATAAATGAATCGGGGTTTTGTTAACGGCTATTATACTAACATAGATAAGAACTTAAATAGTCAAGTCATTTAGCTAACACTACTATTAACTCAATGCTCTAAGTAAGGCCATATTTCGGCTCAGATGCGGTGCTGGCTTTCAACATATATAACTGTTTCTCTTAATACCAATCTCTATTAACAGTCAGATTATTTTATCGATTACTACATTAACATATTTTCTAATATGTAGTGATTTCTGACAATTGCAATGGCAAATTTAAGAGCACCTACTCTCTCTGCAAATCCAAAAGAAAACGAAAAGTTGATGAAATGGAAAATGAAACGTTTTTCCTCTAACAGTTGACACATTTCTTCCTCATCGTCAAAGCGGATGAAGACACTCCCCTACTCTTTATACTCAACGCCCTGGGCTATGACGGTCTAAATATTTATGCTGGACTACCAGCTCCAAAAGCCACTTACAAGCAGAGTGGTGACCGCCTGACAGAATTCTTCGGGGGCAAATCAAGCGTTCTACTTCGGCGCA
This sequence comes from Invenusta paracnida, assembly GCA_036023295.1. Taxonomy (NCBI): domain Eukaryota; kingdom Metazoa; phylum Platyhelminthes; order Proseriata; family Coelogynoporidae; genus Invenusta; species Invenusta paracnida. Next base: position 659 of record JAYRBW010112947.1, read on the forward strand.
AGACGTTCTTTCAATGTCGGCAATCTAATAATGAGAGCATAACTGAGTTGTTTTGTCGGTTACTTCGTTTATCAGTTCAGTGGAGTGAAACTTCGGAGCATCCACAAATAACATGCTGGCAGAAAATATATACCTTTCATATATATATCTATATGTAACAAAATTCAGCTATTGATGAAAATTATATGTGAAAATGAGAAGAACATAAATTTACTTTACTTTACTTTTTTAAGGCATTCACTTAGATTAATATGTAAGATATATGCCCAGAAAAGTTCGTAAAAATAATAAAACTCAAAATAATTCTTGCCTACATATAATGGTATATTTTTATAAATGCAAATAAACACTTATTGAATATATGTCAAATAATTATACTTATTCGTATAAAATTACGTTCAATTGTTTTCAGAAATATATTTTTCAGTCATATTTAAGGTATTGTACCTATTTAATTGATAATATTGTGGATCCCACTAATAATGTATAATACTATTGAATATTTTCTCTTCTTGTATTCACCAGTAATATAAATTTGATTCATTATAATGGTATTTTAAATGGACTTGACAGTAATGTAAAGTTATTCTTCTCACAAACACTACATTTCAATGAAATCAGGTTTATACAGTGAGGTTCACACAGTAATAAAGGTTTTTTGTTACGACTTAATAATATGACATCACGACATTAGGAATTAATTTTATCGGTCGTAGAATCTGCTACTGATTGGTTAATATTGCACATGCCAAAGCTTAAGGGTAGAAGAATATGATGACCAATACCAAAGAGCAGATAATTTAATGGTCATAGCTGACTTAAATATTTTACAAAAATAGTTTAATATTGATTAAATTAAGTATGAAGAAAATCAGAAGGCAATTACCCATTTTTAGCAACCAAATAAAAAGCTAATTATTACGGAAAGATTCCCTGGATAATGTGCATAATTATATCTATAGTTGACATAGACATCTTTCATTTATCATAATATTCATTCTATAACCCGTAAAGTTGAGCATCCAGGGACTATTTATTTAAATATTCGTGAATATAGTTTTCTTTGTGACTTGTTATTACTGTCTTCTTAGATTCATTAATAATATTAATAATGATTAGATAGAAATAGTATTGTCACTGTTGGCAAATGAATAAGATAAACCTCTTGAAAATTGTGAAGTAGTTTCTCTTATTCCATATTTATAATATTCACATATTAATCTAAGAGTAAATTATTGCGTAAGTTGTATTATTATTTTATGTATTTATCTATCTGAGCATTGTTTCTTCCAGCATTAATAGTTTAGTGAAAAGTTTATTTTATTTATGACAGTAAGTATTTATATACAATATAATTTTAAATAAAACACAAGGACAGCCAAGTTAGATAGTCGCTGATGTTATTATATTGAATTGTTCTTTAAAGTATTTATAACACTGGAAAAATACATTTATAGAGTAATGATTAAAATAATTTCGATTCCCATTACCCTTATATATTTTACTATCTACTGTACTCTGTGTCGTATAACTGGATAGATTATTTCAATAGAAAATGCTGTTATTTATAAACCTTTATTAAGCACAACAAAATTCAAAATTTTAGAGAATGTACTAGTACTTTCTCTAGAGAATGTACGCTGATAGTAAAATATATATGGTAAATTAACTGATTTATGGATTTCCATGCTATTCAGAAAGTACTCGGATGCTTCGCATCCTCGTACTTTCTAAGCATGGAATTCCTAAAATCAGTTAATTATCATATACATAATACAATACAAAATGTAACTACAGTTAATCAGATAGTTATTATCTCAGAGTAGGTATAATATTGTAAAGTTCATACAAGGTTCTGTAGGTATATGTTAAAGCAAAACAAAGTAGAATATATAAATGTTGAAGTAATCGGTACATGTATAAGTGTAAATGATTTCTATATATTATATATTATTATAGATATCTAATATAATATAAATTTATACATAAATACCTCACGAACTATAATAAGTTCGTGATTAATAGTTCATAATATATGTATTATTTAATATAGGTAATGTAATCATATGCAACATATTATAATAACCAGTACTCATCTGTTTTTTATTCGTTTATTAAAAATCTTTAAAATATCTAAATCTCCAGGGGAGGGGGGTGCACTTACCGTACCATGTGAGTCTGTGAGTCTTCAATAAATTCACTCTACGCGAAGTTTAAGCCAAGTTTAGCCAAATATCTTTGATTGTGTGGCTTGAATTTCCCTATACTTTAACTATTAGTGCGTCATTTCCATATAACCACCTAGTGGCTAAACTTTTTAAAACAAAATTGACTGTACAGGTGGTTTAGGTTGCGCAAATTAATAAACTTATTTGTATTGGGGATGGCTTCGATTTCTAACTTGCGAATGAGGTACAAGTACATATGAAAGTTAAATTAATTGTACTTGTTTGAGGCATAGATATTGAATCTTAATATACACAATACTTAAACAATATAATATCTATGGTTTGAGGTAGATATTATATAGAGCTATAGATTTGTGATTAAAGCAGCTTCTTTCGGTAAAGTATCAATCAAATTCAAAATGTAGCCTATGGCTAAACTTAATTTAAACCAATCTAATCTAAATCAAAGTGTGAAGTTACATATTGTTTCTATAAAAAGATACGAGTAAATTAAAATATTACATAATATTAAACAACACATTAAATATTACACTAACTGCTTCTATAAGAGAAGAAAAAATTTTAAATATAATTTATATATAAAACTTACTAATGATTTTAGAAATTGTAGCATCCTATAAATATATTTTTGGGATGCAGGCTTCAAATTTGTTTTTCTATTATTGACTGCAGAATACTTCTTCAAAAAATCTTCTAAACACTTATCAAAATGCTTTAGATATATATTTTATTTTGTGTAAATATTACCTATATATAACATAATAAAGCATTTGTTTCATAAAGGTGATAATATGTGCGACATCCTGATATAGTACATATTATCATTTTTTAATGTAAATAGACATACATGACCCTAAGGATCCATATTTTTTAAGAACAAGTTTACAGTCCAAATTTGCATCACAATCGCCTTTATGTAGTTACAAAATATGTTATGAATTAGAAAACGTTTCAATCAATTCATTTAGAAACTATAATCAAAATCGTTTTTTAGCCAAATATATATATATATATAAACGTTTTCATTTGACAATATAGAACATATAATCTCTAATGAGTTCAATTGTTGTAAATTTTATTTTGAAACTGTTGCGAGATAAATAAACAGTTATTTTCATGCTTAAAAATATATATCATTTGGTAAAATTGTAGATTTAAAAGAAAGTTTTCGCATTTAAATATTAAATTATATAATATATTTATTATACATGCAATTCATGGTTAAACAACCTTCCTCTTAACTTAGGCCGAAATTACCATAAGTATGGTAAACTATGGATATTGAATATAGAACACTCATTATAAAGATTGAAGATATCCAATATTATTGATGAACAATAAAGTATATATTCTTATATAGCCAAATATCATCCCAATTCGCTTTAATTCCAATCTTACTTTACTATTTTAATTGATCATAAACTATAAATTAATAATGTACTTTTCTTATACTACTTTCTCTAGTATATAAGGAATTGTCTTTGCATAAATTATTTTATTTTCAAATAATGAATTTAGGTATTATATGATTTCATTGTTATATAAAAGCGTAGTGTTTTACTTAATGAATAATACGTATCACATTAAGCGGTAATTGTCAATTTCTTACACGATTAATTCCATTATTAATTAATTATCAAAAAATGTCTTCGATGAAGCTTACTAAAGAAGAGGAAATCATGCTCCGTGATTTCAGCAGGACAGTTTCCACAAAATCGAGTGCTTTATTTTATGGAAATGCTTTAATTGTGTCAGTTGTTCCTATTTGTAAGTTTTTTATTAACTGTTTTTATATTAATTATATAATATCCATGACCATGTGTGCAGGCTGGAATTTTCATGAAGGGGAGGGGGGTACATAAATTGTCAGATGAGTGCATATACATACATACCTACCTCTAAGGTATCTAGCAAAATGTGTGAATTTTTATTTTACAATATCAATGCATTTTAAGTTTTAAAAGTTATCCCAACTCCAAACCAATCCAAGGGCAAAGTCAAAGTAAGACTATATTCTGAACTGTCAATTTAAAAATATACTATTTTGTTATTAAATTGTCATGAGGTTTATGATTAAGTGCTGTTATTATTGCTTGAAAAGTGCTATATAGCTACTCATAGTCATACTAGAGTCTAGAAGTAGAGGCATAGGTTTTCACATTCCAAATATGTAGACATATTTATATATAATCATAAACATAGATAGATAGTTACAAATTTGCAAATTATAAGCCACCCAAGCATCTAGAACATAGTACCTCAATTTATAAAGAGGGCTAATAAAGGTCATAGAACACAATTTTAGTTTTACAGCTGGGCATTTTTATTTTATCTGAGTGTGGGTATGTACAGATAATACATACCCTTGGCCTTATATAAGTATCACCCCCCTCAGCATGTTTTTTTTCGATGGCCTTTATGGACGAGATCTCATCCGTGACATAACCAGAAAAATATCCATGATCCGTGACACTTACTTAAGTTATCCGTGGCCATGAAAAAACATAAAATTTTGATTTTTTATATAACAAAAATATAGTAATTGTTCAGAAATATTTGATGATTGAATATGTATTGATCCACAACTATGCATTATGTACAAAAATATAGTAATTGTTCAGAAATATGTATGATTGAATATTTATTTAGCTCTGAATATTTATATCATAGAGCAAGGGCCTAGCCTATATTGTACTTTTATCTGGGATTAAATTTTGTGACTACTTTTATCCATGATAAAATTTGTACCTAAAAAATACCTTGTCCGTGACAATGCCATCGAAAAAAAACTTGATATGCGAGCGCATTTTTAATAATAATAACTTGTCCTTAGGCTTAGACTTAGTGTTACTGTTAGTGCACTAGATTACTGACATGAACTAATTTATCATGGTACAAAAAAGTAAATGTACATCATTTTTACACATGTTTATTGAATTAAATAACATATATTAAAACCTTTTTGTTATCAGAATTGTCCTTTCCTACGGTCATAGCACGTTATCTCGAATCAAAAAGTGCGGCTTGTGAAAAAAATAAAATAGATAAACACGAATTTTTATGTTAATAAATTGTATACACCTCGAAGTCACAATATAATATGATTTCTATCGAGATAGCCTGTGTTCGTATTATTGCAATGCTATTTTAGTGCCTGTATGCATTTTTTTTTCATAGCTCAGACATTTCTATTTTTAATTTGTTCTGTTTTTGCTTTGTTGATATATTAATGGACATAGATTTATATATAAATGTTAAGCGGTATATATAAGCGGCATGCAACTTCTTTATTTTGCGCTCAAGGAAATGCTTGAAACTTCAGGAATTAATCGAAGTGTTGAAATTTATTTTCTATTTCAAAAAACTACTTCAATAGGGAGAATTTCTTTAAATGCTATGTAATTTCATGCAAATGTTTAAAAGTAAAAGAAATGACATTCTGGAATGCGTTCGAGGAAATGCTTAAGGAATTCCTTCTCTAAGGTGGTATGCAAGTTCGTAAAAAAATTAAGAAATTCCTTCAACCGAGCAAATTATTAATTGGAGGAGTTTTAAAAAAAAATAAACTCTCAACGCTTTAAGGGATTGCTTGAGTATCAAGCATTACCTTGAACGCAAAAAATCGAACTTGCCGACCGCCCTTAGTGCGCCTATAATACTGAATTGATCGCATATCTTTGAACATCAAGAAATCCATTTTGGGAATTTGCATTAACCTGAGCAAGCAATTTTGTCTGCCTGCATTTTTTATTTCTAATTCGAATCGTTATACAAATCATTAATATAGTAATTATTTTAAAATAAATATAGACTTAATTTTGATAATAATTTAATAATAATTTTGTAATATGTAGATACTATACGCTGTTTTAAAATTGTAAAATAAGATTTTTGGAGATCATAAGAGTATACATATATCTCTGTTTAAGAAAATTATAAAAATAAATACATTAAAAAATTGTAAACATATAGCTTAAATTATATCGAATATACTCATATATGATAGTGATATAATGTCAAATTTAGCTTATGACAATCAACATTAAATTTTTGCCAAGGCAATTTTACTTGTGAATCAGCAATCGAGAACAGATCATAGCTATTTAAAATGGTATACCTATTGTTTTGTAGTCTATAGAAATCATAGAAATATATAAAATTACTGTAGATATTATAATTTTCCATATAATAAGAAAGTTTGGAATAAATGTACTACAAATATGAAGCATATGTTTGTTACAAATATAAACAATATAAAACCGCAAAAATGAAATATTATAAATATTTATTTATTTATTTAGGAAAGAAATACAGATTTATTTTGAAAATATACTATACAAAATGGTAAAACGAAGTGTGTGTAGATGCATCTACATGAGATATAAATTCATAAATACCTACATATAGTAATTCTGATTTCTCAGAAACTCTATAATCATAACTGTATACATTATGCCATATAAATATCGAGTGCTTAAGTCCGTCTTTGTTTAAAAATCATAACTTTAAATGTAACTATAAATGTGTATATTTTATTTGTACGTTTTACAAATTTATAAACCTTAATTTATTTAGATTTAAAATAAGATTAAAATAAATTATTTGATCTAATTGAGATTATTTAGTCAATAAATATTATTTCGGTTTTCTAACTCATAGAGTAATTTTACATTGTAAACAAGTACCTAATTGTAAGCTAAAACTCAAACATTCTCATGAATAGTGATATCGTCACATGTTTTTATTGCAATTAAAATTAAATTGTTGCTAGGCGATTTTAATAATGGTACAGCATTCGAGAATAGATATAAATTTACAGTGGTGGATCTTTGCAGTCAGTTGCAACCAGGAAACTTTATCAAATTGCCGTAATTTTTTTAATTTTCCAAAAGATAACATGGTTTCGAAGAAATGTATTACAAATATTATGTAAATGAAGCAGGTATAAATTATAGTTTTTTATTATAGTGTCTATTATATTATAGTACTGTTTCAATTGTACATGGCCAGTTGTTGTATATTCAAAAGATTTGATATAACCCCAAAAAAATAGTAATGTAGAGAGAAATCTGGTGACTTTGGGTCCCACTCATTAATACCTCCACGGCCTATCTAATGATTAGGAAACCATCATGAAGATATTTTCAAAATATAAGACCAAGTGTGGCGAGCATCATCCTGCAAAAGCCACAGAAACATTTGAAAAGTAAAAGAAAAATCATCCAGAATTGGTTATATAATCCTTAACCTTGGTGAAATAAGAGACCATGAGTGTCAAAGAAAAAAGTACCAGTCACATAATCTTTACAGATGGCTACCCTTACCCATATCAGAGTATCAGAGTATGTTCCGGTACAGTTTCAGAATGTATTATTTCAATGGGCTCTCTATTAAATTCCTGTTTCTTGGGAATTGACACGGATACGGAAGTGTATGGCCTATGCGCATAGTTTGGTTGTGAATTTTTCTGTTACGCAGTATGTGAAATATGCGTAGAGATAAATTCTGTTTGTCTCTATTTTCAGCAAATTGGTATATCAATATATTTGGTTGTGCTCTAAGTACGATTTGATACAGGTTTGACATATATTTTTTTGCACGATTTTCGATTAAATTTACGAGGGGGTGTCACGTTATAGGCGATGTAATTGTATAAGTACAATTTTCTCTACAATATTTTATGTTGTGTGCAAGGGTTTAGACAATACTTCCGAACATTAAGAACCAGACAAACGAGAATGTAAGACAAAACGAGAAAGTTCTTGTAAGTAGGTTTATTCTTTCAATTATTTCGATTGCGTGTTTTCAATGGCACTGTCATTGTAACTTAATTGATTTCTCAGACTGTAATGATAATTACTATGTGCGATATTGTTTTGATCAATGAATGTATGTTTTTGCGCTATGCAAGTGTGCGGGCTCTTCTTCAAGTAATTATATTCGACATGAATCAGGGTTAAGAGATCAATTGTTTCACTTAATTTATTGACAAACGCTTTTGTAGAAATTTTGTATAGTTGGCAGCTATATTCCTCAATAGATTTATTGGGTAATTACATTTGATTTCTAAGTAGAATTTGGTAATCAAACGGAATATGTGATTGAAATATTTATTTAATAAGTGATTGGATTAGTTTTTCATAATCGTTTGGAAAAAGAGAATTAATGTGCTTAATTTGTTGAAATGTGCGAGATAATTATTTTGTGTAGCAACACTTATTCATTGCATAATACAATTTAATGTTTTAGTATCTGATATTGGTTAATTCTTTGGACTGATTTTATGCATTTTGATAAAAGTCTATATGTCATTTAGTAAGTAGTCGTTTATAAATTGATAACATCATTCTTTAAATAAATAAAAAATTGTATAGTTTCCTATTTGTACTTCTCGCGTTGTACATTTTTCATAATAATTTTTTATAAATGCATTATTCGTTCGTATTGTTATATTTACGTCAGTACTTTTCACAGCTTATCATATCGCTATTTAGTTGCACTTATTACTATAATGTAACCTTACCCATATCCTGCCTTGGTTGCTTATATATGTAACCTATAATACGTCTTACAAACTCATTGTTATGTTTTACTATTTGCAATCATTTACTCTGTACCAATAATTACCATTTTGTAATTTTACTTTTCTGTGCATACTTGTGATTCCCATTGTCATTACTCAATTAAACGCTTTATTATTAAATATATTCTATCAATGCTGTTTTATGTTTGCTAAATTGAATTTAAAAAATTTGAAAATACGCACCTTTATAAATATGACCGCTTTTTATAGTCATACGGGCCCCTAAGAGTAGGCATATAGGAGAGCCAATTGGCCCATTAATACCTTTTTGGATAAATACGGCAAAATGTTCGGCCACTTGCAACAAAGGGGTCGAAATACGGCTCCATAGGGTACGCATATAGGAGAGCTTCGACCCCTTAATGTGGCCCCATTTTTCTGACATTTTGGCCGCATGTGTTTAGCAGTGTAGATTATCCCTCATTATTGACAGCTATATACATGCTAAGAGTATACTTATTTTCACTTTAAGCTAGATGAACGATATTTTTCAAAAATAATTATTTTGTGTAGCAACACTTATTCATTGCATAATACAATTTAATGTTTTAGTATCTGATATTGGTTAATTCTATTTATTATTATGAACTATCAAAGAATAATAAACATGTAAATATGTTTTTCAGTTAAATATATTTTAATTTGAATGTTTTGTATTTGAATGTCACTTAAAACTTTTGTTAAGATAATATTTTTTATATATATTTTGATTTATTTTTAAATTTGTCACATTAAGCCTATAGGGGGCTTTGCATACTTGTGTATCCAAAGGATTTGTTGTCAGGATTAGAAATGCGAGCGGTTAGACGAATATAGGGTTGTGGTTTTGACATAGATTTTGACATTGGCACAGAAAGTTAATTATGTTGATATAAATGATTCAATGTGATTTTGTTGTTCTGATTAAGGTATGATAAGTCTATTACTGAACATAGGAATGTGAATATTGCATCCTCTTGATTGGTGGTATCATATTTTTGGTTAGTTTTTTCGATTATTAGGGGGTTTACAGGTTTCAGGGTTACCTGCATAATCTTTTATAAAGATTGTCATACCTGTCATTTTGTTAGAGTTGTTAAGGTCGGTGACAGATCTGATACAATTTCTCGGCTTGAGCTCTCTCACTCTCAGATGCCTTCATTCACTGAGGATGTGGTAAAGTGTTTGTTAAGGCTCATTGCCACACCTTAACCGGTTTCCTGCCTTACTCTGTGTAGGAACTTTCCCAGCAAGTAGTTTTCACTACACCGGATTTGAGAGAGCATTACATGTTCTTTCCATGGAGATATTATACCGCACATTTAGATCTGTTATTTTTTACACACAATTTTATATTTCTCGCTGTTGGTATCTACTTTGTTCGACCCGAGGGCTGCTTTTTTTCTTTGATCGATCGCTGCTTTTACACCTTAGCTCGTATGAGCATCTATGTCTCTGTTTTTCCACGCTTCTTTGGAAGCCCTGTCTGCTGTTTCGACTTTTTCAACATAGTTGATATTGGCAATTCATGGCAATAGATGTTGCATGTATGACCGAAGGCCCGACATAATTGTCGTCTGTGTTTGGTGGGTGCTTTGATGCCATGATCTTTTTTCCCACAATAGGAACAAATTACTTGAGGTCATTTTTGGGAGATATTTTAAGAATGCTGCTGTTATTTTTGTTTCGTCTATAAGTGCTTCTAATGACACATAATTCTTGTATGTCAATTAAATGAGAGGCAAAGCTTTTGCCAACTTCTGTTGTCTCAATGAAATAAAGTACTTGCTCGAGAGACATATCCTGATGCGGTGCATAAAGGAGATCTAATTGAATATCGGAGTCATCAATACCTTTGACATATATTTGCATAGCCACAACTATGAGCGGTAAATGAGCGTATTGATTCGTTCTGATCCTGACGCATATTGTGAAGTGTTACGCGGGTGACCATTGCAGACTCCTCTCTGACTGTCTGATATTTTATAGCTGCCAAAACTGTTTCTTCAGTGCTGTTTGTAAAGTTGCCACATGTTCATCTTGTACTATATTTGCAAAGTTGGTCATCACAGCATTTCGAAACTACGCGATGGTGTCTCGATCTTCGAGTTTGGTTGTGATCTGGCAATCAGTAGGAGTAGGTCCAATCCTCACTGGTTCCAGTTAGAGAGATAACTAGGTCGTTTTACTTTTCAACAGGGAGGTGATATGTGGCAATTGGGCGTTGTGTGTGATTGCATGCGTTGTTATGAGCGCTGCAGTAACAACATTGTCAACATCTTCAGTGGAGTAGGTGCAGTTGGAGAGTTGTAGTTTGTCTCAAAAAAAGGGAATGCATGAGGTTGAGTAGCGATTGAAGATTTACGTGTTGAATTCCGCTTACTTGGTCCCTGTTATGTTATAATAATTGCATACAGTTGTTTACTTATACTATACTACTATACAATAGTAGATTCATCAAAATATATACTTTAGTATATTGGCATTATACGAGACATGCGTATAGACATGCGTTAACCTGATATAATGCTATTGATTATTTCTCTGTCTATGTACCTATATAAATTAATTTATCATTATTCACCAATACGCACGCTGACCTGTCACCATCTTGGTTCTGCATTATACTGACTTACAAATGGAATGTTAGCTGTACAATTAAATAACTACACTACATAACATTGGCCTCGCGAGGATACGAACATGACAGAGACTTCTACAGTGTCATCGCGAGCACCAGCTTTATTCCTTTTTCATTCAGGAGCCTCAATTACTAATTAGAGGGTCTGGATACAAATGTTTAAGAATTACACGGTGGCATCAAGGTTAACTGAGATTCCAGCAGAAAGGCCTTACTACTAAATGTATTAGGAGCGGAGGGACAACAAATCTACTAAACATTTCCAGAAGATGTGTCAAAGGATTCCGAACAAGCGCTCATGTCACTTCAAGAATTTTTCAATGGAGCTGTCAACGTCGTCGCCGAAAGATACAATTTCAGTCGGAGAGATGAGTTACCTAGAGAATCGTTTGACCAATGACTGTGCAATCTCTGCAAACTTACAGCCACGTGTAGATTTGAAGGTATTAATGATGAGATGTTATGGGAGCAGATCGTCGAAAAGATTTCCAACGCTAGAATTAGAGAGCGACTACTTACTGAACCAGAGCTAACCTTCAAGCAAGCGAGCACCCTGGCGAGACAAATCAAGGATGTTAAGAAGCTAGCCCATACGTTAGCAGCTCACAGTCATTCAACATGGATAACACAGGCGGTTCAACGCGATCAGAAGGAGCCGAGACGTACGATCGACAACTGGGGATCTTTGAGCAAGCAAACTCCGAGAGATGGGAAGAAGGGAAATTCTATAAATACAAGCAAGGGGCAATACTACCGCTGTTGGAGTTCCACCCACCTTGTTAATTCAGATGAGTGCAAGGCAAGGATAGAGAAGTCTCGAATTTGTGATAAGACTGGTCACTATGCGTGACGATCGTCTTGAGAGACCGTGGATTATATTCAGGAGGACAGTGATGATAAAAAGGATGAACCAGATAGTAATGCATATAATAATGACATGCCTACTATTGAATTTTTAAATATAAACGCCCCACAAACAAAAGACACATTTTGGTACACATATATTTCTGTTTCTACTGAAACAATAACTACTGACATACGTGTACTTGTAAACATAGGTAGCGTAGCTACAATCATTTCTAAACCAATCTTTTATATACATCTTCTGGGGGTTGAGTTAATTACTCCTAACATTTCTCTGGTGGCGTACGACAACTACCCTTTAAATGTAATTGGGGGATTTCAAGCTAGTATATGTCACCACAATTTGGTCTGTAATTCTTTTATCTAAGTAGTTACTCAGGGATGAGCGATTATAGGAATCAATGCCATTTGAAAGTTGCATTTGAAAGTTGATTACGTTAGTCATGTCGTTACTATTCCTAAGGAGATAGTTGATAGATTTCCAAATCATTATTCGACATAAATCTAAAATCGATCAAACAGTATCGCCAGTGACACCATCACAGGACTTTATAAATTGAGTTTCAAAGCCAGAAACAGTAATTTAAAAAACCTCCAACACCTTAAAAACTCCAAATTACACCGTCCCACATCTAATAGTAATCATTTTTCACAAATTTAAAAAAAATGTTTTACTTAATTTCAGGGTATTTTTGGGGTGTCCCAGTGTTCTTCAGCGCGTACTACCCCAAAATTCAAATTAAAAAAATCAATTTCGTAATTTTCACCCAAAAATCTATAAATTTAACCTTCATAATCAAACCTTAAAAAATTTAAAAGCTATAGCATTTTGCACATTTTTTTAAAACTTCTAAAAATCACAACAATTCCCCAATGTGAGCTTGTATTTTTTCACTAGAACTCTGTTGCTTGCAGTTCATTTGTATAAAATCTACTTATAATTTCTTCTAAATCAAAATCTTTTATTTCATATGTTATAGGGAAAGTGGAATTCGCTGTATAAACAATGAATATTTCATTCGTCCAATACCTAGTAAATTTCTTTTTAAAGTGGTTCTTCTATATATAATTGCAAAGCCGTCAAACACGAAAAAATGTCTAAGCCCATTAGAAAATTTTACCAACGCCAAATAGGATTGTAAATGGCAGGGGGGGACAAACAACCCTAACATACCAATATCAAAGATCTCTACTCATGGAGAAAGAGAGAGGGGACGAAGACATCCAGGCGATATCGATTGATAATTTCATGAATATATATGTCATGGAAACTGAGTAATGTGGGGGAAACTTACTCAGTTAGACACTCCCAAAGATTCTTCTCTCTCATAAACACAAACACGTCCGTTAGAGTGAATTATCGATTTGAAATTTGTACTCACAATACTCTAGTGGGGTGGTGTTTCCCAACGTTTCTCAATAATTTAATAAGCAGTTGTGACTTGCAGTTTCATTCCTGTATATATACTTTTGAGCGATTATGTTATAGAAGATGGATTTAAATAAATTGGTGAAAAGTTGTGTAATAATTTCTTATTTTCATTCCACCTGCGGACCATTTACAGTTTGAGAATTATCTACTGGATATTAAATTTACAGAACCTATTGAAAATATGCCTGTGGGGAAAACCACTGAACAAGAAGGTAGAGATAGGAAGAATGATGAGTAGGCATCTGAGAGCGATACGAAAGAGGGAGAAGGATTAAAATTACGTTATGGACAAACTTAATTTTTTTTATCGTGAGCTATAAGAGACAGTATTTTACATGGCGCGAGTGTGGGTGTTGGCATGAACGAGTTGTCTCCAGATATTTCGGATACATCAACAATTTTTCTTGTCAATTTGTATCATAAAGAGAGAGATCTTCAAGGGAATTTTGCTTCTAGTCAAATATCACATCGGAAGAGTCATCTCAATGCTTCTGGTCACAACTTCTAGAATTTGTGATGTACGACGACAGTTATCTGATCATCGGATTCACTTTTCCATTTCGGCGCTCTATTTTTTGTTAAACTTTTACAAATTGGCGCGTGAGTTCCCCAAGTTACTAAAGGTGACTTATCCTATTTCTGCTGTGCAAACCTTCTGATCAGGTACTTTTATTCTGTTCTGTCTTTTCTTTTGTTGAAGAAAGACACAAAATGCGTATGCTTATGCTACATTACACAATTTCATTTATATATTCTGTTTACCTTTTGTATTGAGACAACCTACCCTATACTTTCTTGTATGCTATATATCTTTTAATCAATACATCTAATGTATTTTCGTTCGCAAAATAAATTAAATTTCCTACTTTTCTTGGATAACTACAATTTCTTAAAATTTTTTATACATATTTTAATCAATACATTTAATGTATTTTCTTTTGCAAAAGAAATTTAATTGTCTAATTTTTTGTGAAAACTATGATTTCAGTATGAAAAGTATGTGAACATCTATCTAATATACTAATGATTTACTCTCATAATATATCCCTTTAAAAATGTCTATGAAGTTTTATCAATTCATTAACCAATATGCGGTCAATATCACAACAAATTTCCTATTAATTAAATGGAGTAAACAGATAAATATAATACAATTTTTTTATTGCATGCGCGATTAAATTAATTCATAAAAATAATTATTTTGTAGTCGTAAATATTCCTAAAACCCAAGAAAGGGGTGTTAACCACTCCACGTTATGTAATAAAAATGGAAATTTATATTTTTCGATTCTTTTGGTTTAAAACCAACACAAGAAATCTATTTGCTCCCTTATAAAAATATATTATATTCATCCATTGTATTGGATTCATGCACTGTAAAACTCATAAAATACTAATACAATATTAATGTTATTATCGTATTATTCAATTTTAATAAAGATTGTCTATGGACTTCTATGCAATCCTCAACATCAAAAAGTATTTCAAAGAGACTATCTAAAACTCAATTTTTATCCAAATTTTAATAAATATACTACTTTAATATGGTCATAATTTTTTTATTGTTTAACCAAATAGAAAAGTAAAGACAAATATGAACACTGAAATGCATATGAGCTAAATCTTATATATATATAATTTAAATACCTCAAATTTCAAAATCTATCAACTGTGTTTTATAGTCCTTACAATTACTGTACAAACTCCCGTATAAGTGATTTCCACTCAATAAAATAATCACTCATAACCACTCACTTTCTCAGATTTTATGTTTAGATTTTACTTACCTACCAGGTGTATTTTTATACATACAGCACTATAATTTGATAGTCAGATATAGGTAGTCATTAGGCCTGATTCATTTGGGTATGTATTGTTCAAAGTGAAAGGAACTATTATACCTATTATGCCACCACTTATTAATTGATCAAATTTAAATGTCTTACCTATTCAAGTACTTACGTGTAAGCCACACCCTCTACTTTTGGTATCTATATTCAATTTAAAAAAATTTGTCTACAAGTATTTAACAGTAGTTACAATTAATACAAAAAACAATCTATAATGTATAACATAAAATATAAATTATTAGTACAGTGAACCCTCAGATATCTGCAAGGTTTCATTTGGTAACAGATTTATGTATATGTTATTTACACTCACATATATCTGGAAACCTCATTATCTGCATATTGTGGTCATATTTAAGAACATATGTTATATTTTATATTAAAACCACCATCAAATATCAGCAAATATGTACTATAGATTTTACTAATATCAATATTTACTATTTTTACAACTACACAATGTGCATTCAGCACTGTACAAACTGTACTTGTATACCACAAAAAGCAAAACTTGAAACAATAGTTTTTTCTTCAACACAATATCTTACTTCTCTTATTCAAAGCCACCAGCAAGAACTCAGCAAAATATAAACAACAATCAACTTTTTAAACTATCAAAGACAATTTTAGAATTATTTATTTAGTTTTGTGTAGTTTTCATTGTTTTGTTATTTTTTTATTCTGTACAATACATAAACTTTTTTGCATTCATTTGGTAGACATTTTACTTAGTCTCTCAAAATATCTAACATTGTAACAAACATACAAAATATACACCTTCTATGGAATCTAACAAATCCTATTCTTTGCAATGCCAAAAAAGTGAACGTAACAAGTCTTATGACACCTATGAAAAATCTAAAAATTACCAAAACTTCAAAACTAATTTAGTTTTAAAACATAGTTCCATGTACATATTTTCCATTCACTAAAATTAATATGGTTCCCATTCAAAATTCAGCACCCTCAAATATTTGCAAACCTTGTTTATCTGTAAATTACACTAGCAACAAAGTTGTGTGGATATCCAAGGGTTTACTGTATAGATATACAGAGCAAGCTCATTTCTTTATACATTGAGCCTGAGTGATACCAGAACGCCATACCAGCACTCCCAATCAAGAGATATACTTGATGATGGCCTTGTACTCATCTATTATATTTAGACTATACAGATGTACCTATAAAAATTAAGAAGATAGGTTCCACAACACTATGAAAGTTTATTTCCTGAATTTTCAGTACATGTGTACCTTCATCAGAGGCAAATACTAAAGTGAAAATATTATAACAGTAGCAAACAATAATCTTACGTAATAGAACGCAAGCCAATAAGAACATCACAGCACTACAAACACGACAGATATAATATTGAACAGTTTTTGTGCTCTAATGCTTAATTAATTGTCTTGTCGCTGTATGTCTATTGTTAGCTGCGCTGTCTATCTTCTTTATACTAAAGTGCATTAAATTAAATCAATTAAATAAATCTCAATTGTACATCTTTAAATGCATCTTAGTATTTGATATCGATTTTATCTGGCGTATATTAACTTTAATTTTCTCTCCACCACTCAGTTTAATATTGATTCTTAATTGTCTTTATACTAAATAGATTACGTCACTGTTTTATATCATTGTAACGCCTTGTATATAATACTTGTTTTTCACTGCTTTTACTCAATGTACTACACGTTTATGGAGTGGATCTC
>JAYRBW010112958.1:0-17908 GCA_036023295.1 Invenusta paracnida
AATAAAGCTTATTTTATTATTATTATTATTATATACAACTGATTTAAATTTTAGTAGTGTAGGAATAATTTTACCGTATTTTGTGAAAAAATTGCCTATTTAATCAAAACTATTTTCGTGAAATTCAAATTTAAAATTACACGGGACGATTTTAAATAATCACGTGATTATGTACTAGTATTTAGATAAAATCATATTTAATGGGAAAAGTTACGACAACCCTAACGACAACAGTTACGACTCTATTTAATACATTTTCAATTAATCAGAGGCAAACCATAATCGCACGACAATTATTCATAAGTTAAATATATACTACTTATTCTAAATTTCAGTAGAATACCTATAATTTATTTTGTGAAAATTAATAAATTCCTAAATAATATCTTAAACTCCTAAATAATATACCTAAACTCCTCTAAATGATTCCATAGAGGTATGCTAAAATTTCCCTAAACTCCGAAATGATCGCCCACAGTCTCCGGTGGCAAAGAACCTTACATGCATTCTAGTATGTTTAAAGAATAGCCGATTTGTCGAGTTTGACCCACTGCATTTTGCACCCCAAACCGTCTTCTGTTACTTTCTGCATAACAATCTGTTTGAACAGCGGCAAAAGGTTGCCTTTGTTAAGAGAAACAAACTTCACCTATCTCATGATCACGTTTCTTGTGGACTCCAAATATTCGGATATAATATAAAATAGCTAACCCTAACATTTTCTATATGAAGTGCCCAGAAATATAGTAACAATCGTCTAACCTTCTCGTCGCAAATACTGTTTTAAAGTACTGTTAGCTGGACATTATCTTCCGTTTTAATTATGCCCCTGACTACTAAGTAAAGTGTTCTACGGCTACAAAAGGTATCGAGGAGTTCCTAATTGGTATAAGGGAAGGTTGTATGGATAACATATAGACACCTCGTGTGCCAATATTTTATATCCCTGTTTAATTGAAGTTATTCAGTTAGTTTTGAAGATTTTCAAACAAAATCGGCTAGGTTATTAAAATAGTAAAAAACATTCTTAATGCAGTGCCCTCGAAATTCAAGTTTAATTGAAATCTGAAACTCGATTTTCCCGTTTTATTAATGAAATTCCTTTAATAAGTTTTTCTGAATATCGAAATCATATTGAGAAGCTACTCAAGGATTTAAAAAATCTATTCGAGTTAAAACGGTTTTTGCAATTACTCGTTACTCGTCCCTCCAGCATAAACAGCAATAATACCATTTCCACAGTAACATATAATTAATTGCCCCAAGCGACAAATGCCACCAGTATAACCATCAAAGCTCCCATTCCGGCCGCTACAGAGGAAATCAAATCCCGACTTTAGCAGTTTTTACTCATCCATTATAAGTCAAGCACATTCAACATATGTTCCTATTAACTACTCCCAATAAAGGATAGTTCACCAATAAAGCTCATTATCCTTCTAACTACTGACAAGGTCGTTTTTGATGTTGCACATTTTGCAAATTGTTGGTGACTGTTGGGGCCTCTTCAATATTTGGAAATCTGTAGGAAACAATTCCCAGAGCAATACAAGCTTTTCTACAAATTAATAATTTGTCACAGTTGTCTGTGATGCATGTTAACTGGTCCCTGTTTCAATTAAGTTGCCTTGTGTACCAGTAAGTCAAAAGGCCATGACCGAAAGGATTTGAATGCCTTAGTTATATTGGCAGCATGAATTATACCCATCGATACGGGTATAATGTCGGTTTCACTTCACAGTCGTTTCATAATCTTAATTCCAGCGAGACAGCTCTGACAACCAGTGTTGGCTATTGTCAAGATTGAGACAGTCTTGGATTTAGCAAGTAAAGAGAAACCAACTGCATTGAAGTCTTCCTGAATATTTTGATGAAAGATTGAGGCTGTGACTTCTTATTTCACAAGTTTCTGATAATTGGTCATATATGTATATATTGTGGTCCAGAACAATGGAATTTGCGCTATGATCGTCATATTATTTAAAAGATACTGCACATTGTGCATCAAATACAGGATTCTCTCAATCGTGTTGAATGGCTTATTATTTGTTTTTACGATCCTTGACTCTGTAAATTGCTTCCAGCTGCAGTGGTTATCTTTGCCACAATGCTTGCAATTATGGGAAAAGGCAGGACAGGCTTTCCCGCAAATCTGTGATATGGGTCTGCTTATACCATGACCCCGTTTTTCATAATAATTGCACGGCTCAATAGCGAAAGGCATTTGGTTCTTGTGTTGTTGTACGAACTACTGCGAGCTGATTCATCTGCTTATGTTTCAAAAAGGTGAGTGGCAGACCCTAATTGCAAGACTTCTGTGAGTTACATATCCTGATTTTCATTACTAAGGAGTTCCAGTTGTATGTCAAAATCTGCCATGACTGAGTGACTTAATATCGTGGAGGATCTGTTCGTGTAATATGGGTCATGTTCGCAGCGGAGCAACCCTGGCATTTCACACTAAACTTACATATGTCATGTGCTGTCCCCGTAATCAAGCACGTCATAACATCATATAGGTCCATGTATCACTGTCTTCGGGGGGACATCCACCGAACGTCTCCAACCACGAGAGGGTAAGGGCCAGCAAGCGTTAGAGCCAATTGGCCAGGTTCTACCGGGTCCTCCTTGCACCTAAGGCACAAGGGATCGGCCGACGGGTTGACCACCCTGGCGTAGGCTGCCAGACCCCGATAATGGCCCGACTGCAGCTGGGCTAGATCCACTGTCTCGCGCCGGTTTCTACATTCCACATCATGCATACGGGGAAAACAAATACTCAAATCATCATTCAGCGGGAGAGAGGGCAAAGAGCGAGAGGGAAAGGAGAATGGAGGGAGGAGTAGAAAGAGATCGGAATTTCTCAGCACGTAGACCCGGTGTGCCCGCTGATGCGACGGATTTAAATTGAGGAGAATCTTTCGCAGAATGGCTCGAGTGGCACTCAGCTGACGAATACATGGATGTCGTCCTCCATGCGCATCGCTTGATCTTTGAAGGTTGAAGGGGGGCCCCGATAGGCAGCCCAGATCGCCTCGGTATCGGCCCACTCATTGCCGATGAGACCGAAATAGCCAGGAACCCATTGTATGGTGATGATGCCGGCAAGGCATCTAGCACACTACTGAGGCGACTGAGCGCAGAGGATTCCTTGGCCAACTGGGGGAGGGGAGCCTTGAGGAGAGCCTGACTTTCAGAACAGATCACGGTGTTCCCCAGCCGTTCCGAATGATCGCGTAACCAAGTGATAGCTAGATCGAAGGTGCCCAACTCAGCCTCGAAGGAGGAAGTGTGGGGGACGCCCTTACGTCTTACAATGCTTACTGGCACTGGGGCTTCGGAACTCCCGGTGGTGACCACCGCCGCACTGCCCCGTTGCTTGCTAGGTTCTTGAGGGTGTTGACGGTATCAAGAGTCGGGGACACTTCATCGCTGCTCTATGTAGAACTGCCTTCTAGGTTCCAGGACACCTTCCAATCACGATAGGGGTTGGTGACCCAAGGGGCTATGCAGATGAGTTGGAAGGGTTCAACTGCTGATGAGATAGTTCCCACATGGGTACAGGCTTCGGAGGCTAACCTCCTCCAGCTCTCTCTCTTGAGTCTATGTCTCACACCTGATCCATAGCTGGCAGCGAGGTGCCTAGAGTGGTCAGGCGGCATGCGTCTCGCCTTTTCATATGCCACCGCGAAAAGTTGAAGAGTTGGCCGGTGATCGCACGGATAGCCTTGTTTTAGCCCCGCTCTAGCTTGTCCACTTTGGTGGCTGACACCCAGGGTTGCCAGGCGGCCGTACAGTAGTCGAGGGTCCCTCTGATCAGAGCGTGAAACAGGATCTTGAGGGTCTTCCTTTTACAGCCCAAATCTTTGTCTGCCACCGCTCTAAAGAGGCGGCACATGGAGTCCAACTTCCTGGAGACTTTGTTAACCTGGACCTCAAAGCAGAGGGTCTGGTCCAGAGTAACCCCAAGGAAGACGGGATAGGGGTTTACCTTGAGACGCTGGCCGGGGATCCAAATATCCGGTTTGTAATTGACTCACCTCATGGGAGTCAGTAAAGAAGAAACCCACTTCGCATTTGGAAGGGTTGAATTTTAACTTGGCCTTCTGGCTCCAGGCTGCAATCTTCACCACGGTAGCTTGGATCAGCCTCGCGGCCAAACTGCCACGTCATCGGCATACAAGGATGTCTCCACATCAGCCTGGATTTTCTTCTCCAGCAGGTCGATGTAGAACAAGAAGAGCAGAAAAGAGAGCACTGAGTTTTGAGGGAGGCCCTGATGAAGAGGTCTCTTCTCACCTCTCGTCCCGTTCCAGCGCACACACGCCTGGCGGTTCCGGAGAAAGGCATCAATCCACCGGATGAAGTGATGAGGTACCCCTTTCTGTATGAGGATGAGCATAAGTCTGGCTCTCCAAACCGTGTCGTAGGCTTTGGAGAAGTCCAAGAGAGAGAGAACTGTACGGTGACTGAGTTGAATTCCGTCGCTGATGGATTGGGTCAGCCGGAGGACCTGGTCTTCGCAGGATCGATGTTTGCAAAAGTCCGCCTAACCTAGGATTGAGCCAATTACATTTCTTTGCCAGATGATGGAGCCTGTTGGCCACCAATCTCTCCAGGGTCTTGCCGACACAGGAGGTAAGGGAGACTGGGCGGTACGAGTTCACCAAACCAGCCGGCTTGTTAGTTTTGATGAGCATGATGGTCGCGTTGCACCAAGAATGCGGTTTGTCAAAATTCCACCAGGAGCGACTGAGGCAGCCAAAAAGAGTGTTTTGGTGATAGGCCCGAGTTGTTGGATGAAGCGAGGTTCTGCACGGTCCTCCCCGGTGGATCCTTTGGACCTCATTTAATCGATGGCCACATCGAGCTCTGAGAGACTGAACGCGGAGCTGTTCTCTTCGCCCGCCACATGGGCGCGGAGACTCTTCCACACTTCCCTGTGCTCCTCGAGGTGGTCACTTCTGAAAAGGTGGTAACGGCTGGTGGCATAAAGGCATTCGCATTTGCCGAGTCGCCAGTGAGGAAGCTGCCGTTGTGGAGTAAGGCTTCGTTCTTCGTAGGTTGGACCCCACTGCTGAGGGTTCGCATGGTACCCCAGATCGGCGTCGGTGTCCAGCTCCTCCACATATTCTCTCCATCTCCTTTCCTTCTTCACCTCTATGACTTCCCCAGTGCGTCTACAGGCAGCCACCCATTCCTCCCTGTTGTTTGTGATGTCTCTGCGAAGACGATTTCTCTTCTTGCAGGCCACTTTGACCTCCCTGCTCATCCACGGCTTCGTCTTGGCCGATCGTCTGTCAAGCCCGATATGGAGATCTGCGACGTCCCATAGGGTTTCGAAGCAATGTAGAGGTTGCCTTGATCCTTGATGTTCAAGCAGGACGATTCCACAACTTCGGTGGAGGCAGGCCAATCCGCATTTTGTCAGTTCCATCTGAGATCCAGGTCGACCTCAGATCTTCTGCAGTCAACCTCCTGGCTCAAGACACTGAGGATAGCTGCATGGTCGGATCCAACTTATGAGTTGACAGTCCACTTGACGCTGCTTGCCCACTGGGCTTTCATAATCAAAAGGTACGGGGCGCACTGGCCTCCGGTTCCGGGGTTGACTCTCGTGGCGCTGCCATCGTTGAGGAGGAGCATGTTGTTATCCGCGCACCGCTCCTCAAGGACCACTTCACCTGGTCTTCGGAGAAATGGGGGTCCCAAAGTGGAGCGTGGGCGTTAAGATCGTCGCCAAGAAAGAGGTTAGGGTTAGGGAGGCACGAGGGATCGAAGCCAGCAATTCTAACTTCACCGGGAATATTCCAGATCGGAGGGCAATAGAGATTAGCAATACGCAGGCGACCTTCCCTTTTCAACAGAATGCAGATGGTGAGCTCCTCTAATTTGCCTCAACCGGACAGGTGAGGAGATAGCTGGGAGGCTGATGAACGTCGTCTCCAACCAGGGTAACTAGACCTCAGGATCAATCGCCTGTTTTCAGCTTTGACTCCTGGATCAGGCAGATGTTGATGAGCCCGTCCTGCAGGATTTGCTGTAGTTCCACTACGCTGGTTCTGAGGCCATTGCAGTTCCATTGCAGGATCCTGATAGCCTGTCTAGGGTGGAAGTCGGAGGGGGCCTCCCTTCTGGTGCCTGGGTTGTCTTTTGTTCTCTTGTTCAGCCCTGCCAAGGCCACTGCACCCTTTATGGCACCCGCGACTGCAAAACAAACACTTGAGCGATCTCGCCACAATGGGGACACCTTTCCCACACCAGAGGCATCTGACTCTCGGCGTTCTCTCAGGGATGAGGCCAGGTTATTGGAAGAGGGGTCTACCTGCGAGAGTTGGAACTCTCGGTGGGGCCACGGCCACCGAAGAGGCGTCCCTGGGGTGGGGCGCCCTGCAGATAGGGTCGTTCTGGTGAGTACGGCGCCAACCCCTACATCTGGTCTGTCTGTGAGCCCTTCCGATTGCGATTAATCGAAATCGTAGAATTTAATCGTAAAAAGACAAATTCAATCGTCAACGTACGAAGGTTGGATGGGTCATCGTAAACTGTACGAATGAATATAAACAGTTTACATTACATCTTTTTAAGCAATTATGGATGTCTGACGCGAGTGCTCAATAAGCATAAATCGTTCACAATATAATTTATCTACTCATTTCTTTCGACATGGCTGCTAACTTGTTGATTCTGCTGCAAAATGATCTTGTTCACTACAATTTGAGGCGAGACCGTGTTTTTCGGGAACGTCTAAATCCATCGGACACCTTATCGGATGACGAAATTTTAAGAAATTATCGATTTACTCAACAATCGATTTTTCAACTTGACGAAATATTTGGACATGATTTAACCCATCCTACATGGCGCAACTCTGTATTGAGCTCACAACAGCAATTACTTATAGCCCTTCATTTTTTTTGGAACAGGCGCACCTCAGCATATGTTTGGTGAACTATTCGGAGTCGAAAAATCGACTGTAAGTAAGGCCTTCACTGCGGTCATTGGCGTCATTAAATCTAAGCTTCTTAATTACATTGTCTTTCCTCAAGCGCCGCAGGTCATTTTCGCAATCAAACAACGTTTTAATCATTTGTGTGGAATTAATACCAAATGTTCTGGGATTTTTGGACTGCACGCATATTCGTTTATACAAAGCTCCATTAAAAGACATAGAACCAGTCTATGTCAATCGAAAAAATTGGCACTCAATTAATGCACAAATTATCTGTGACGCTGACTACAATATAATTAATATTGTTGCCCGCTGGCCAGGTAGCGCTCAAGATAATTTTATATTCAGAGGCAGCGCCATTGGACAAATGCTACAAAATGCTGGTGAGAATGGCATAGGATGCTTACTTGGTGACTCATGATATTATCAAAGGTCATGGTTAATGACACGTTACCTGAATCCTGCTACCGGCGCCCTGCGAAGGTACAACGCAGCGCATCGCCGAGGACGTGTTGTTATCGAACAAGTCAACGGTCAGTTAAAACAAAAGTTTCCGTGTCTCGTGTATGGACTACGCATTAAACTGGAAAAAGCCTGTTCTGTCATTTTTGCTTGTGCTATTTTATACAACATTTCCAAATCATTTAACGACCCATGTATTAGGGATGTTGCTGATTATCAATCAGGAAACGATGTCCTCACTGACGAGTTAAATGGTGGAAACGGTTTGCTGCACCGTGACATGTTTGTTCAAACACATTTTGTATAAGTCATGTATCTATTTCATAATATGTGCACTCTATATCGTCTACACAGTTATCTATTTTATCGTCTCCTTTAATCAGTATTTTATTGCTTTTCAGTCGTCATTTTTTAATTGTATGCATACCTAAGTAGTAATAATATTGTCTTTATGTTTATAACCCAGATCAATTTGTTTATGTAAAAATGCACTCATATTGAAATCTATCATGCCCTGATAAAGATTTTTGTGAAGAATCCACATTTATATTTTACTTTTATTTATAAGTGTCACGAAAAATATATTTTTAATGTAAAATATTGTTACATTTTAATTACATTAATATAGTAATCACGTATAAACTTTGAGGCCTTATTCAAAATCGCTTATATCGATAGATGTAGACAATAATAAAAGACTATTTTGTTGTTCTATTATACTTCTCAATATACAATGGGTATATACTGTATCATAACGTAAAGACATACAAAATTTCAATGATTCCAAACATAAATTTTATTCAAATAAAATTTATACAAAAAAAATTAGGTATAAAATACTTTCGAATGTTACAAAATGTTTCACAAATGTCGAATATTGTTAGCAGCCCCAAGAATTTCTGACAGAAATGGTTCTTGTATGAGGCTTGATGTGCTGCTCGATGACCTTGCAGCCCGAATAGAATTCGCCAATTCCCGCAAGCTTTTATCGATGCTAGTCAGCAGATCGATTTTCCTTTGGTCATTTTCCAGCACGCGTGCTTGTAATGAGTAAGCGACGGTTGCCCTGCCTGCGAAAATTGGGATGGTTGCCCAGACAGCGAACGTTGGGATGGTTGCCCTGCCTGCAAAAATTGGGATGGTTGACCTGACTACGAACATTGGGATGGTTGCCCTGCTTGCGAAAATTTGGATAGTTGCCCGGACAGCAAACGTTGGGATGATTGCTCTTCCTGCGATGGTTTCTCAGACTGCGGTATTTGCAAAGGTCGTGCTGCTTCTTTGATCACAGATGTACAGATATCTCCATCATCAGTATCGAACTGCATGGAATCGCCCTCTTCTCCAATTATCCCTTCCTTCATTTCCTTCTGGACCGCTGTTAAAACCATCTCATAGGTTTCGTTATTTGCAATCGGTGGACCTCCGCCTGCAAAGAAAAGAAACGTTTATATATTTATACACTCATAATAATTAATGCTATAAAGGTGATTTACAAATAAGTAAAGATAATTAGATAAATTTGAAGTGTAGGTACATAATAAATCTTCAATATTTACTTGTTTTGTTTTTCTCCATTTTATATTTTCTGGCATTGGACGACAGGTCTTGCCACTTCTTCCGCACGATTGTCCAGTTTCTCTTATCGATGCCAACAGCTTCGATTTTTTCGGCTGGCAGCTTCCAGTGCTTCGCCTTCACTTTCTCGGTTTTTGCAGAGGACCGACAAGCCGTGCCAAAGAGCTTTGAGTAATATTCTTTAACAAAATGTATTAAAATTTTAATTTCTTGAGTAGACCACCTTTTACCCTTTCTTTTTGTAAGGTTTTCCATTTTTTCTTCAGTAAATAGCTAACTAACTATGCAGTACACAGTATACTCGATGATGAGCAATGTTCACTGCCTATACTTATATGCATAGCTCACGCTAACGTGGTGTCTAGTCTGTCTCTGTGGTATAACAGTGAGAGAGAGAAAAATCTATATCTATGGTGAGGCGAGCCAATCAGCAGGCAGCAGTTAATTATCATAGGCGGTTACAATTAATAGTAAGTTATCGATTAATCGTGACAACAAATGATTTTATTCAACTATCTGTTTCGATTAATAGTTGCCACGATTAATCGTAAACTGCCGACGAAGGATAATCCTTCGTAATATTCCGATTAATAGTAAGTTTTATTCAACATCGCCCAGGGCTCCCACCACATCGCCGCTAGTGCAGAGGCGGCACGTCCAGATGTCGTCCATAAAGTGTCCGCGACCCAACCCACTACAGTGGGTTTGCCTGTGGGTTCTACGGTTGCAGAGATGGCAGTTGACAGCTGTCGCCATCAAGCGGCCCGAGCAGGAATAGCAGAGATTTTGCGGGCGAGGCGACTTCGACCAGACCGAGGCGGGCCGGGCGGTAGACAACAGCACGAGGATGGCCAGGGCTGGGTCACTAGGAAACGGGTCGCAACCGCTGCATTTCCACAGGTGGTCAGGGCGGAGAGAGTGAAGGGCCTTAGTGGAAAGGCCCGAGCAGATTTGGTGGAATCACGACAGGTAATGAGGACATCTGACCGAGAGACCTTTGTACGAGACTGCCTCCATGCAGTTGCCACAGGGGAGCCCCGCAGGTTCAGGGTTGAGCTCGATATCCCCAGCAAGAATAAGACAGAGAGGGACGAATGCTGGGTTTTCGCCCTCCCAACCTAAAAACCCGACAGGAAGAAAGAAAAAGGAAGGAAGAGG
Organism: Invenusta paracnida; assembly: GCA_036023295.1. Classification (NCBI taxonomy): domain Eukaryota; kingdom Metazoa; phylum Platyhelminthes; order Proseriata; family Coelogynoporidae; genus Invenusta; species Invenusta paracnida. The sequence goes on from JAYRBW010112958.1 coordinate 10,151, forward strand.
GAGAAAAAAGGAGAGGATAAGAACACAAGGGACACAGCAAGCATGGAAGAAAAGGCAGAGCATAAGCACACGCTCAGGCAAGCAGACAGACAGACGCAAGCATGCACACACAAAACAGCAAACAGACACCCACAAGCGGACACACAAACATACAACACTGAAGCAAGCAGCCCCCGGCGAGATAGCAGAAAGCAACGAAAGCAAGCAAGCAGGCAGGAGGCGGAAGAAAGCAGAAAGGGCAGCATGCAAGAACACCAAGCAGAGTGGGAGCGATACATATCAAGTGGAAGGAGGAATCGACCAAGAGCGATCGGGGGTGCCTCCAACTCAGCCGGACCATGGGCCTATGCCAGGCTGAGAGGCCGAAGAAGCCAATTTGGTCCCGTCCATTTCTGGGGGTGACGTGAAGGCCGACGTCACGCGCCGACGTCACGAAGGCCTTTCACGCGCCGACGTGAAGGCACTGGCTGTGGGAAAGGCTGAAGGAACTGCTGTTTTTGTTGTTGTTGTTGTTGAGTGAGTGAGCGAGTAGGGCGACTACGTCGAGATCCAGGTGGTCTCGACAAATGTATCAACCGCCTTAGGGTTCTCGTAAAGAACGTCAAGGGAAGGAAAGGGACCACCGAATATTCTGCTACGTAGGTTCACGGTAGCTGGACATTTTTGGAGCCAGTGAACTAGGTCTTCTGGTTCGTATCCACATATCTTACAAGTTGCATCTTGGCTAATTCTAGCTCTGTGTGCCTGTAATTTATTACAGTGTCTAGCCTTCAGTTGAGCTAGTCTTGCTTGTTTTCTTCTTGTGCTTAGTAAATGCTTCTGGGATTTTTCGTAGATTATGCCAATGAGGAGGTGCGCAGGTTTATTATCCCTGAATGATCTTTTGGTGATGTTGCGGGCAGATTCCCAGGATATATGTGCAAACGCTTGACTGTTGATGTCATTAGATGCTTCTTTAGCTGCTTTATCTGCGGCTTCGTTGCCCTCAATGTTGACATGAGTTGGGACTCACTGAATGACGACATGGCTAGGGTAATTATCAAGTCTACTACGTATGCTGTCTACGTCTCTGTTTTGTTTGTAATTTGGGAGAATTTAGAGCTAGCAGTGTAGCTTGGCTGTCAGAGCAAATCATGCTTTTTGGGTTGTTCTTAGCTTCTAGACAGTCGAGAGCCATACTCAAAGACAGAACCTCTGTCTCGAAGGAGCATGTGATCTTCAGTCATTTTGTTATACATCTTCTAATGATCTCTGGGTTCCACCATCTGTTGTACCTTCTTTCAGTGATCCATCGGTGTAAACGATCATCTCTTTCTCGGGATATCTGATAGTGTTGAGAGCATCTTCTCGCGGCGGTTACTGGTCCCCGTAAAGCCATCCATTTAGGGGCGACTCTCCGAAGGAACTGTGACAGGAGGTGCTCATCCACTAAGTCCTGCACCTTCTCAATCCCACATACTCTCCTCGCAGTCTCCCACCGCACACACACAAGCCAGTGATTCTTCTCCTCCATCTCACCACATCATTCGCACCCCCGGTCCTCCTTGACACCAATCCTGTGCCGGTAGAATGCGGTGTCACTGCAGTGGCCAGTCTTCAGCTGGTCCAGCACCATCTGCTCTTTCCTGCTTAACCCCTCATCCCTCTTAACCCCCCTTCCATACACCTCCTCCAACCTCCCGTCTAGCCCCGGCTTATACTTAACCCTCCTATACACCTCTTAACCCGCTCTTCCTCATTCCCAGCTCCTTTCTGCCAGCGCTTTGATAACCTCCACTCTCTTCTTCTAACTTAACCTCTCACTTAGCTTTGAATGAAAACATTAGCTTTTTGTTCATTACTGATGCAAATTTTTATTCTATGTTTGATTCCTGTTTCGTTATTCACCGGAGGGCTGTTTCCTTTGAGATTTTTGCTAAGAGTCCATAGCTTAGATAAGTCTTTGTTTTTACCAGCTTCTTCGACTTTAGTGCTCCAAATCTCTTTCTTTCTTGCTGTAATCATTTCTTTAACTTTTGTGCATTGATCTAACCCAAAGATAATAATATAATATCTTTGATCTAACCATTCGTTTCTGTTTTCTCCAATTTTATGATAGTTTTGGTTTCTTTTCTTAATTTCGGCTTTGATTTGGTTGTTTTTCCAGAGATCTTCTTTTCTGTTTGATTTCCTTTTAGGTACCTACATACTTTTTGGAGGCTTTAATCATTGCGTTTTTCAGGTATTCTAATCTTTCCTTCGGAGGTCTTTCATTAGTATCTTGAATGCTTTCATCGACCATGTTGTTATATCCTTCCTGGTCATGCTTTCGACCAAATCCAATTGATTTTATTTTCTATTTTGTCTTTACAAATTGTTATATTCCAAGTTATTTGGATCGCAGGTGGTCGGAGGCAAACTTGTTGAGATTCTTCCACGTGCATTGGTTGGTCCATTCTTGATTAATTATGGTGATGTCAGGAGCACTTTTACGACAATCTTTTCTAGATATTTTGATAAAAGATCCGTCATTGACTATGTTATTATGGCTGTTATTACAGGTATTATAAATAAGCTCTCCATTTTTATCTACATTACCATATAAATCCCAGCTCGTGTGGTGTGAGTCGACATCTCCCATTATGATATCTTCTTTGTTGTCTTCAATGTACTTATTTAAGTAGTTGACTCTTTTTCTTTGATTGTTGCTGCTGTTTTGAGGGGGGATGTAGAAATTTGATATTTTAACTTTGTTTGTTCAAAAGATATATCATGATTTCCAGGTGTTCTGCAAACCCATTTTCTTTTGTGCTGGTGTACTCTTTAGTAGTGTTATAGTTGATCCCTTCTTTGACAAGGGTAATCAGTCCTCCCCTCCTCCTGTAGCTTTGGAATCCTTTCTTCTCTTCGTAGCTATCCTTTCTTTCAGTATTGTAGCCTTCTAGTTTGAGAGTAGGATCTTTAGAAGTGAGCTTAGTTTCTTGAATGCAGGCTATATCAATATCTCTTTCTATGAGCAGGGCCATCAGTTCTTGTTTCTTGGAGCTGATGCTGTCACAGTTCCATTGTAAGATATTAATATGTTTCTGCTTGCTGTTTTCCTTATCGATCTTCTGTTATTTCTTAATAGTGTCATTTTGGGAGTGTTTCGCCTCGCCTTTCTTGGCTTTAATTTTATCTTCGTTGATGTCACATTTTTTGCATCTCCATTTCTTGCTTTTCCTAAGTTTTCTTTTATTCTCTGGTGGCTTTAATGCATTTGACGTGGGCTATTCTTCTGCAGTTGATGCACTTGAATGGATTAGAATAAGGTTTAGTTTTCTCTTCGCATTCAGGGCATATTTGGCCGAAGACATGATTTTCTTCTTCCATTCTAATTTCTGGTTGGTCGCATTTCTTACACTCAGCTTTCTCTTTCCAATTGTTGGTTTAGTCTTTTCTGGCAATGTTCGTGCATTTCTTATGGATTGGTTTTTTGGCATTTCTGGCAGATGATCTTCTCTGTTCCTGTTCTAATGCTGCCTTTACATTTATGGCATTCTTGTTTATCTTTCCAGGTAACTTCAATGATTTGCTGCCTGGTAGGATTGCAAGAGTTACAGATCCAATTGTTAAACTTAGCATATCTACTAATACCACTGCGGGGGTAAGATTTATGGGTAAGATTTTTGCAGTTCGAACATTTGTTAGGATTTGCGTTTGAACGAATGGTCTTGGTGCAGGCATAGCAGATTTGAGCAGGACCAGGGTTGGTTTCTATATCTGCGTTTCTAAGCATGATTCCAGTCCTATTGATGTTGTAACAGGAACAGTGGACTGGTTTCCTGTCCCTGTTTATATAAAAAACGACTGACTGTTGACGCTGTTTGGCTTTCTGAGCCCAGTTTCTTCCTCGATTTGCGGAGTTGGACTCCCCACAAGACACCGGTGTGGAGGTTCGAGGATATTGTCTTGCTGACGCTGTTGGTGTTCTTGTTGTGAATACGGCCAGCTAGGGAAGGCTAGAGAGTCTTCTGTGTCAGCTGGACCACCTCTTTCTGGTGGGTCGTAAGGGTCGATAGAGGTGGGCTCGCGTTACCGAACAGATTGAAATTCATCGCTGCGGTGCTGGGGCATTCTAGCAGACAGTGTTCTAGCGTCTGGAGGATATCTGGACAGTGATGGCAGAAAGGGCTGATTTCCGGATGAATGAGATTCCGATATGCCCTAAGGAACAGGGAATGACCGCTGCGGAGTCTGGTGATTAGCCCTTCATCTTTCCGCCCCAGATTGACATCTTTGACTTTTGCCGAGTATACGGCTGCAACTCTAGGGTTGTTAGGTGGATAGTCCTTTATGCTGCTTTTGATATACGCATAAGTGCATTTGAAGGGGATGGGTGATTGTCTGATCCACTATTTTGGTCGCATCCTTAGTCGCGCAGTCGCCCATCTCGTTCCCCGGGATATCTGCGTGGCTGAGTATCCACTAAAGGATAACGTCGCATTCGAGATTGTGTAGGTCCCTAAGTATGTTTGGAGTCTCTGCGGAGTCACTGGAGAGGGCACGAAGTAGTGACTGGCTGTCGGAGCAGACCAGCACGTGATTCTGGTCGCTGTGTTTTTTTCTGACGACTTTGATGGCAAGGTTGAGGGCCGTGACTTCTTCTTCAAAGAAGCTTGTGATAGGGCTACCTATCTTCATCAGTATCTTGATGGCGACAGGATGTTCTGTGGTGCCTGTGGTGACAATGGCTGCCGCTCCACCGTCCTTCGTCCCGCCTGTGGCCGACCCATCGGTTATAAATAGTGATGTTATTTTTGAAAGCGTTTATGGTTTGGATGCTCGTGCTTCTGAGGAGCTCTTGGCTATCTTTTTTTGTCACCTTAAGTTTGGGTAAAAATCTTGGTGTTGTTGACTGGATCGGTGTTCCAATGTTAAGCGTAATGGTTTTGCGGTCCCGAAGCTCTTTGAAGTCTGCGGTGTCAACAACATTTCTCCAGCTGCTGTTTCTCTGTAGCCTGTGTTTGACTTTTCTTTTCTTTTCAGCTTCTCGTGTCTGGGGTGATCCACCGTCAATCAAAGTGCTTTCTCTTTGGATTTGATGATGGCTCTTCTAATGTGAGTGTTGTACGATGGAATGTCAGTTTCTTTGCGGAGCGCCTCAGTAGGGGTGGTGTTGACTTGTCCTGTGATCTTTCGTAAGGCATGGTGCTGGGTTCTCTCAAGTTGAAACATGTTGGTGTCTGCTAACCAGGTCTGCCAGATGATGAGACTGTAGCCCATTTTGCTTCTGACGATGAACTGATATACTCGTGCTAAGTGGTTTCTTCTACACCTCCATTTAGTATTGCTCAGGTAGGAGATTCTGGTGCTCTTTTTGGCTTTGTCGTACACATAGTCTACTTGTTTCTTGAAGGAGAGTGTTCTATCAAAATAGACGTCAAAGACTCTTGGAGCGCCAGAGGTCGGAATTCTTTCACCTTAGAGATAGATGTCCGGTTTGAATTTGGCTTCACGCGTATCTGTAGAGTAGAAAGCTACCTCGCTTTTACTTTTGTTCAAGGTCATCTTTTTCAATTTGCTCCACCTCCCCACTGCATTGACCGCATTATGCACCTTATTCGTTGCTCTGGTCTTGTTTGCGTCAGTGGCCCATATTGTGACATCATTAGCATAGGATGTTGACTCAGTTCCCTCGGGCAGGTGGTCATTGAGGTTTTTGTGTAGAGGATGAATAAGAGTGAACCCAAGACCGAACCTTGCGGGAGACCTTTCCGAATCGTGTGGCTTCTGCCTCTTGTCCCATTTATCCTCACTGCACCTCTTCGGTTTTGGAGGAAGCCGCTGATCTATTTGATTTACATAGGTAGGATGTAGGCCAAAGTTTTCGAGTGTTATGTAGAGCTCCTCTCTCCATACCCGGTCATACGCTTTTGAATAATCTAGCATGGTGAGAACTGTACTCTGACTTGACGATTTTTTAAATCCATTACTGATACTTTAAGTTATTTTCAAGATAGCATCTTCACAGCTTCTGTATTTGTGGAAGCCCTCCTGATTATTGGGAAGCCATTTTCTGCATTCAGCAACGTTGTAGATTCTGAGAGCCATCATCCGTTCTAAGACTTTCACCACGCAGGAGGTGAGGCTTACAGGCCGGTAAAAAGCGATATCAGTTGGAGACTTCCCTGCTTTGAGCAGCGGGATCATGGTGGCAGTTCTCCAAATCTGATCTCTAAAGCCTGTGTGGAATGACTCATTGAAAAGGTCAAGAAGGTGATTTCTGGCTTTGGGGCCGAGTTCTTTGATGAAAAAAGGTGGGATATCATCTGGGCCAGCTTTGATTTTGGCGATCGCCTTGTTAAGTTCGCTGATGGTGAAATCTGTCTGACAATTGCTTTACTAAGCCTGTTGATATTTCTCTCTTCTTTGACTTTGTCAAAAATGAGTTTATTGGCTTGGCGTAGACTTTCATGAAAGCGTCTGCTTTCTTGAAGTCTCTGGTGATCGTTTTGTTAGCTAATTGTAAAGCTTCGTTGGGTCATTATTGAACGGTCTTCCACTCAGGGATTTGATGATGGACCAAATCTTCTTGTCGTCTTTGTTTGTTTCAACTTCTTCTAGAAACTTCTTTCGTTTCTCTTCTTTAGACGACGTGCGGACGAGGTCGTTGATTACTCTGCAGGTATCGATTCCCTCTTGCCTTTTAGTATTGATTTGTCTTCTGAGTTTATTCCTGATCTTGATTTTAGCTTTGATCTCGAGGGTGATGTGGTGTTTGTTTGTCTTACACAGCTTGGATTTGCCTACAAATTGGCGACCTGCTTCAATCAAGGTTCTTTGAATCTTTGTACTTTCTCTGTGAGGCTCTTAGTTGTCTTGTCTGCTAAGTTAGTGATGTTCTTCTCCACTTCGTTAGTAAAATTACTCCATTCAAAGCCTTTGTAGTTCCATTTAGGTGGTGAGTTTTGTTCTTTCCTTCTGATATCGAAGTTCATCTTGATGGTGATGTTGTTGTTGTTGTTGTGTTGTTGTTGTTGTTGTTGTTGTTCAAGTTCTTGTTCAACTATCCAACTATCCGTGCTACTTTCTCCTTAAACTTCGTCCATATCCTCCAGACTCCTGTAGGGTTGTTACATAGATTATCCAGGCCCGTGATGCCTTCTTCTCTCCTCCATTTTCCTACTCCCGGGCATCTCAGCAGGACATGTTCATTGTTTTCAGCCTCTTCTGCGCAAACTCTACAAGCATCTTCTCCCTCAAGTCCGATCCTTTTCCTATAGGCTTTCAATTCAAGCGAGTGACCTACCCTGAACCTTCTCAGGCTAATCAACTCCGATTTGTTCATCTTTCTTTCAACTTCTCTGTCAATCTTGTTACCCCCATAGATGCTTCTAATTCTGTCGTTCACGAACTTACGTTTCACTTCCCTAGACGTAATTCTGGCTTTGCTGATGTCGAATAGACATTCCTCCCCAGTCTGATTGCCTTCTACCGCTCCCCCTGCTTCCACGTCTGCCATCTCGTTCCCAGGTATACCGCAATGACTCGGTACCCAAGTAAACACTACTGTTCTTCCATCCCCCTCCAATTTCTCCATCTGTCTGTAAATCCTATTTAAAAGGTGGTTCTTCGTTGCTGGGTTGAAGCGCGCAATACTTTCCAGGGATGATCTGCTGTCCGTCACGATTCTCACTTTCCTCCATTCTGTCTTCTTTGTCTCCAGCCATTCGAGTGCCTCCACTATAGCCACCATCTCCGCTTGGTAAGAAGAGCACCATTTACCTGCGGTCTTCC
>JAYRBW010112969.1:0-17906 GCA_036023295.1 Invenusta paracnida
CCTCTCCTCTCCTCTCCTCTCCTCTCCTCTCCTCTCCTCTCCTCTCCTTACTCCTCTTCTCTCTCCACTCCTCTCAATAGAGAGCCAAACTTTTGGGGTTCTCCTGCCACGCAGACTACATTCTCGAGATGCGAATGGCCAAAAGTGCTGCCAGCGTGAAGGAATTCCTCGAAGATCTGGCTTCCAAAATGAAGCCTCTTCTGGACAAAGAGATGGAAGTCTTCCTCAAATACAAGAAGGAAGAGGTGAGTAGGCTACTTGCTGTTCTGTTGCTCTTCATTACATTCATCACATACAGAATTAAAATTGTCAGTTATTTCGTCTCTTTTTTTAATACAGTTTCGCTTAAATACAGTGTCTGCGACCGGCAAACTTAACAGTCGAAAATTTTGGAAAATCGAGGACTGCGCTCTCGATTTGATAATATTCGAGTCTTATTCTTTATTTGTCGAATTATGTTATTTCTACTTATGAAACCATTATCTATCCATTCCAATGTTGCCATTCTTTTTTAAAAATCGTCGAAACTGTCCGTCTATATTCAGAGTTTCTTGCTTTTGAATTGCACATCGTAAAACTGCATTTTGTCAAATCGTTATCGTTGCTAAACCAACATTTCTGCGAATTTTTACGCCAACGGCTGCTGGCGACATTGTTTTCTGTGAATATAATGGAAACCTGTGTTATTTATTCTTTATCGAGCCTGTTTCATTGTGAAATCCGAGGATTTGGAGGGGGCCAAAAATGCGTGTTTGCAACTGATATTGTGTGATAGCAATCTCGAAGTGCCTGGTGTTGGCTTTGTAGCGAAGGAATTGTCAGTCGCTCTACACTTGGCGTTTTGAGGAGGTATTAATACTATTCGTTGAATGCAAACGTGTGTCTGCAGGAATCAGCGATCTGCTTTTGAGGAATCACAGTCCGCAGATCGCAGTGAAAGGAAGCGAATGGCCAATTTCTTGTCGCATTGTGCGCCTAGGGACTGTGTTTAGAGGCCTTATTCCGAGGCTGAAGACATTTAAAGATACCGTTCTAAGTAGGAGTGCAAAATGACGGTCAATTTAGCAAACTCGTGTGAATTGAGTGCTTTCAGATCCTCTATAATCTTGCGTGTGAAATCACACACATTATACGATATACGAGTATATATACTGTTGCAGAATTATAGGAATGACAATATTGTCAAACAGGGAAATGGAATCACTGAAACACTCTGTTTCGATTTCTTTTTTTGTAGTGCGAGAAGCATGGTTTCGAATTCTCTGGCCAGGTGGACAACTGGGACGTTCGATACCTCATGAACATTACCGAGGAGCGAGATTATTCGGTGGATCACGAGAAGCTCAAAGACTACTTCCCCATGGAGAAGGTGACTGTCGGCCTCCTGGAAATATACCAGACTCTCTTGGGGCTCACATTCTCGCCGGTGGAGACTCAGGATCTCTGGCATCCAGAGGTCACCATGGTGAGTCCTCCCCTCTCTATATAGCAGAAAAGTGGTTGTGAAATTTAAATTGTGAAAGATCTACTGCAGGATTTTTTTAGATTTTATTTTAAAAGTTAGATCTCATTTTTATCTATCGAATGATGTGCATGACTTATTTCTATGCTATTGATAACGTTCTTAAATTTCAGAGAGAGACTACCATTTTGGGAGAGAAGCGGGCCGAAACATAACAAGATAATAATAATTTATTTAAAACCGGTGGGGGAGGGTTCGGAGTTTGTTCGATTGAATATTTGGGGATAAAATTAGACTTCTAGAATCTAAATTAACATTTTGAACCTTTTATTTCATTAAATACGTATCATTAAAGCATTATTTTTCACCTATTTAGGTCCAAAACGGCAAACCGAATAGCTCCCTTTAAGCGCTCCAGCTGTTGAAACTAAATAAATCTATCTTTTAATATAATACTTTTTATGTTGTATTCTGTCTTATTTAACTTTTGAAGCGCAAAATAAGCAACTAATTCTTCCCATTTATACGTTCAACTCTGCCTTAATATTTTACGCTTATTTTGCATCGTTGAAGTCTAATATCTTGGCTTGTGGAACAATACTGAACTGCATATTAATTTTAAAAGATGCAGCGTTCCATGTTTAATAAAATAAAGCACAGGCACACACCACTTTTTCTTTATGATTTGCAAAATTAGATGATTTGCAGTATTTTTTGCTTCATATAATACCGGTATATCTTGTTTATGTGTATAAAAAAATTTACCTATATTTTTTAACGACCAATCAAATGCGCGTAACCTTTAAATCAAGGGGCGTCTTCGCAGTTGACCCGAGACTTCATTGTTCTGAATATTTTTCATTCACGGTACCGATTTTTTAAGGTAAGCAGTTTCATTTTATTTTTAATGCATTTGATTAATTTTACCAGAAATCTTAGTATAAATGTTTTCATTATTAAAAGGTGCATATTACTAACCAATATGTATGTATACTAACGTTATAATCATAATCTCAAAATATCTCAACTCTTGATGTAAAGGCCTGTATTATACTTAAATTACTGTTTTGGTTATCAGCATACAATCAAGAAAAACACTAATTAACTAATTATAATTCCATATTTTATTTTTATATAATATGGTAAAAATTATGTCTAAAATGTTAAGACGTCATTCTTTAATTTGCAAATAATAATAATAATAGAACATAGTGAAATTTTTGTTAGGTTTCTAAAAGTTATGTACCCTTATATATTATTAACTACCATTTAAATATGCCAGTACATATAACTGCTTACGTAAGTTTGCCGTTTTAATTGTGTAAATTAGTTTTATTATTTATTCGTGTATTAAAAATGAAAACTTCCATTTCAATAATACACTGACTAAATTTGATAATTTCAGATTTAGTAAGTAACTTAGAATAAGGTAACTTTTATAACCTCCATTTAGTTATAGTATATAAGTCGAATATTATATTTAAAGAATTTTTGTTTACGTAATTTTTTAAATTGACATCGATTTTGAAAGTTTTTTTTTAAATTATAACACACGTTCTCATTTTATTTATTTTTTCTGTGTTAATTTTTTAATTAATATTCTGGACAATATTTTGGTATTTATTGTTTATTTTCTTTGTTTTATTCTTACTTAGAAATGTTATTAATCAGTAAATAAATCATTTATTACATGATCATAAATCACTACCTAAATACGTTAAACTTTTATTAATACATACATTTCTAATAATGATGTTGAACTATAACATGCTGAAGAGTATAATGTACGCGGTCCATTAGACTCTTATAAATATCTACATAATATGATCTGTATTGTGCAAGGTTTATCATTTTTATTCGTTCTCATTGCTTTAAATTGTTGTTATTCTTACTTATCTTTTACCGTTCAAATTTATATATCAGTTTATATCAATGTATAATTTTGAAGTTATTTTTATTCATTAGAAAAAAAAATACTTTGGGTTTGTTAAACCTTTCAGTATACAAATTACTACTTAAAAACTAAAATAAATGCCCTAATTTAAAAACAATTCAAAATTATAATAGATTGGACACACCATTGGTGTATAAATATTGTGTAAAATACTACGTTGTTAATAAGACGAATTATTGAAAAATATATAATAGTACAGCATTTAGTGTGCATAAGTACACAACTTAAATAAATTGATCACTTTTTGAATAATAACACAACCCTAATAAATCAGAAATTTAAGAAATCAAAAATCTGTTTCTTACATTTATTAATAAAATAATAACTTTTTGAAATAATATAATAAATTCAGTAATATTAATTAATCTATACAAATTAAAGTTTTGCAACCGACTGAATAGACATGAACGTATTACGTGTATATGAACAAGAGTAGGTGTATGAATACTTCGAAACATTAAATTATAATTTGAAATCACTAGGATTGAAAATTTCAAAGAAATGTTGGTTCATCATACAATATTTAAAAAGACTGTCAATGTTACTTCAGACCATAAAATAAATATGTATGTGACTTCACTAAAAAAGCAAAACTTGTGTAAATGTTATTTGAAATGCAATAAAAGGCGTAATTATTTGACTTCAGACTAATAAATTTAGTAAGATTTAAAAAATTAAAGCATTGTATGTATGGGATGAGCGTTTTAAAACGAAGAAAAAATGCCACGGCTTTTGAGATGCTCGTTTCTTATCTTTCATTTTTGCAATTCTGTTGCTTTAATTGCATAGAAATGTACTTAAAAGCGATGCAAGAATATAATTTATAAAAACAAAATGATGCACCAAAAATATCTCTTTTACAGTAAGTTTAATTTTTATAATAAAATTCCTGTACACTCGTATTATTAAGAAACTGGATTTCACAATAAACTATAATAAATATAAACCTTGATTAATAAAACCTTTGAAGCTGATCTGACACTGATCTGCACAGTGAGCTCACTTTTTATAAAAATAGATAAATAAATAGTCGTTGTAACTTTAATGGACCATGACTGTATAAGCGTTAATAATATAATATCTTTGGTTCTGTCTGAAGGCTTTATGTCTTTATGGCTTTATAATTATACCAAGCAAGTCTTTATGTAGGTATTTATAAGAGTCTAATGGACTGCGTAGGTACGTACACTTCTCCTCAGCAAGTACAAATATTCAGTCGAGCAACAAACATTGCTGGTTATTATTGTTGTACCTGCAATGATACCTGTCGTTCCTATTTTTGTCACGACGCTAAAGCTATAGTTCCATAATAAATTCTAGCCATAATTCCAACAATGTTTTATAATCGACAGCATAAAATTATACACGCCTATACTATTTAGTGGCTATATAACTAGTTCCTTATTTTAATTACTTACCGGTTTATAACCATTTACATTTTTATTTTATACCATTAATATCTTTAAAACTGTATCATAAGCGCTTATAAACATTTTATATTTTATAAATATTAATAACATAATAATTTAATAATCGCTTAAACCACCGCTTTATAACCATATATTGAATAATTATTGATAGAAATCAAGATAGAAAATATATAAAATATATAAAATAACAATTACACTATCTAGATTACTTTTAAAGTGCAATTATAATATATCAGAATTACAAATTAGTTAATAAGCATTGTTTAATGTTATGATCTTCATTATCCCATTAAATTTAATGAAAATATGATTATATAAAACAATAAAATATGATCAACCGAAAAAGGTATGTATTGTAATATTGAAATAAATTACCATATTATTACAAAAAGATTGAACACGTTTCTTATGTTCAATATATAGTTCACATGACATCTGTCTACACATATACATACACATATTAGTATTACCGCAAATTCAATTTTTTCCTCTCATTTTGGACTGACCAAAATAAGTTAGGCTAGATATCGGGCCTAGATTAAAATGTCTCATTTTCAAACGGCACCAGTGGTGCAACCTTTTTTTACAGAAATGTCGTGTAATAAGACTGGTAATGGAGGTATGATCGTAAATTTTCTTCAGAATAGTGACACGTATTTTCCAAAAAAATATCTTACACCGCAGACTGTTAATTTCTTTGCGTGTAGAAAGTTCAGTAGACAAACATCTTTGTCGTTTTGGGGTAGTAAAGTAAGTTGGTATCGTAGGTGATACATTTTTCTCCGGAAGATTTGTTGGTGAATCCATTGATGGCGATATAGAAGCTTTTAGTGTTAACGATTCGTGTTCAAGACTTGGAAGGAGAACCGTGAATAAAAAATCCAGCTTAGATGTGAGAGAATTTTGAATAGGAGATGATCTTTTATGCGGAGGTTTACGTCGTGGAGTTGGAGGTGTGGGAGGGTTTGAACAATCAAAAATAGTTGGTACTGCATTCTACTGTACAGTCTTGTAAGGGGATCATGTCGTGCTGAACTAATTGCGTAGTGGTGATCTTTAAAATGAGCACTACAAAATAATTTATGTTTTACGATTTCTTCTATAGGCTCTTTATCAAGCTCTCTATTTCGGCAGTTAGTTCTCCATATTTTAGCGCTAGAATAATAAAACAAAAATGTGACATGATATAAGTTGCTTTTTAAATGACACATTTATAAATATATAAATAAATATACAAATAAATAATTTTTATTACTTACAAGCTATTATTCGGAAATCTGTGGAATCGTATATCGGAAAAACATTTCTTAGATGTATTTTCACAGTTCCAAGCTTGACAAATATACGACCTCCACCGGACTTCATGAGCTCATGATTAAATAAAAATAATCTCTGAAACTAACTTAAATAATACATATATAATACGGCAAATGTAAAAACATAAGCATTGAATGAAAACACTTTTAGTTTTGCTTAATCTTGTTCTTTGCTATGTACCTAAATTATTTCATAAAAATGTTATCTACACATCAACATAATTACAGGTGACAGGTGATACAGCACAGATTTCACTTTATATAAAAAATAATTTATTTCTTATAGTAGCAACCACACTATCCGTAATTATTCAATTAATTATCTATTAAAAAATATGCAAATTCCTAAATAGGACTATTTAATAAGGTATCAAAATGCTTGAAAATGTTTTGTTTGTCTAAATTCTCACCCTTATATGAATGTATATAGTTTTGTGTGCAAGTCATAACTTGTAAACATTCACTTTTTATCGTTTATCATATGCTGTTCTATTTGAACTTTATTTATCTAACCCATTATGTCAAATGTTGCTTGCTATTCTTAATTTGTAATTTACACCTTTGGTGCACCTTTTTACTGCTTTATTTTATCTCGATGTCCCAATTGACACTAAATATATACGCTTTATTTTTATTATTATTAAATACATATATATAATTAATGCATTACTACTACTATTTGTATTAGTAATAAGTAACAAAATAATAATACTATTGTTTACAATACTTTTTTGCATACTATCCTACATACTCATCCCTCCTAGCTCCCCTCTAGGTATCTCGAGATTCGTTGAAAAACTTATTTCAGACCAACTCAGTACACACTTGGAAAAAGTCGTTGCTCTTCCACCTATTTATCTCATGGCTTTAGAAAACGACACAGCTGTGAAACTGCACTAATTGGACCCTAATACACTTGATAGACATCGTTGCATCGGGTTATTGACAATAATAACATAGATCTTAATGCTGCATTTGACACTACATATATTGCAGCACACCATAATGTATCACAAATCCAGTGAAGCAAAACAAATTGACTTCGGAGTGCCTCGCAGGGAAGCATCCTCGGACCAATTCTCTATTATCCGAAGATGCAAGATACCAATGATCATATTGTCAACGACTCACTGTGATGGAGTCGCAGCAGTCCAATTTGCTGATGGCACCTCCATCATTACGTGAGGAGCTAATGATAACATCGCGTAAAAAAGATTGAACACACCCCTCTATCGGTTTTAAATATATGCAAATGAAAATAAACTATAAGTCATACAACCTATAAAGTCTCAGCTCTTTCGATGCGGGACGCCACAAAACGAAGAAATCCACAACAAATAATACGCATGGGTAATGTGGATCTGGCTTATTTAAAATAAAAAATAATAATGGGTGGGATAGTCAATCCTGGTTTAACCTATATAAGCTAGCTACAACATAGTAAGTATGTGGCACGGAAAACTTACGTAGCTGTACGATCAATACGCGTGCAACTTGTCACGACATCGAATTGTTATGTAAAAAATCACCTACTACCATTTACCCTATTTGGTGAATGTAGCAATGAAGAACAAATGGTTTTTCAACGCGCATACAATGCCATTGTTCGAACTGTGGCAAAGAATAAAGAAGTCAGCCTGTGCTCCAAAATCTGGGATGGCCTTCGTGAGAAGGATTTGAGAACTGCAGCAAGGAAGAAGTGGACGATTAGAGTAGAATTCCGGTCTCTCTGAAAAGGATACTGTCCACTGGAGATTCATCAGACCAGAGGAAGAGAGTTCGCACACGAGCAGTGAATCGAAAGGAGTGACTACCGCGTTTACCGGAGCCACCACGGCTGGCCATTGGCAAGACAGCCTTTATAATTTCATCAATAGGGCCCAAGATCGTATCTATTAATATTGGATCTACTTGACATTTGAGTTTAACTCTACTTATTATCTTTATTAGACCCTATACTGTACATAAATCTTTTTATAACAGTGAATAAAAATATACAATATATGTATTACTACTTTTATTTGCATAAGTAATATGAGAACTTAAAAAAAATGAAAATAGATCATAATTTTCTATTTCCTTCAGTTTTTTTTTAAGTTTAGCTATGACAAAAAATTCTAATAAAATCGCAAATAGAAATAATTCTACTAAAATGTATAAATAAGTATAGAACCATAATTATTATTATTCAGCTATTTTAAAATGCTTTGTAGGTAGCTAGTTTTTAAATGCATTCAATATTGGATAACTCACAAATTTTAGTACCAATATATAAAATTAGTAATATATTGTAGTAATGTAACTATGCATTCCTAATATTACAGCCATTGTGTGCTTATTGTGTAAAAGAAAATAAATAGTCTTAAAAATTAAATTTGCTACATGTGTTTCAATTTTAACTTATTTAAATGTCTCTAATAAAATATACAAAATAAATATTATCATATATAGAACTAATTTCCAATGAAAATATGTCAATTTAAGTATAAAACAAATAAATATAATGAATAAATAATGTATATTTCACAAATCAAAGATAGCAATATATATTAATATATATATATAATATAGTTATTCACAGAGCACCGTACAGAAAACAATAAAAATGGCCTTAGAAGTCATACACTACTAAATTTAAAAGCGTCTCTTGAGACATATAACGAATATACACGCAGAAACAGATAGTTAGTTAAGTACAGTATGTGTACATGCAATAAATACTGATATTAAATGTCTACAATGGGAAATTTCACTGGAAAGAAAAAACAGTAAGTGGAAACTGTACGGTCAAACTCACAGCGAGATAATTCGAAAAATATAATGTGTACAAAATCATTAATATAATGCGCAATTTTAAACGCAGCCTCACCGAACCATATAAACTAAACAACAAAACCAGGAAGAGATTTACAAGGGGAAGATCAACTCAGTTCGCATGAGATATGATAAGCTACGCCCCTGTGCGTTTTATGTATGGGGGTCCAGAAGGAACCTTCAGACTTATTTTCTCGAATTAGAAAGAAATATAAATGTCGCAGTTTTCACAGTATAATACAGCCAGGACACAAGATCTATTACATTTTATACCTTTCAAATATCACAAGTATACAAAAAGCTGCAAATGAGCCATCCAAAAATTAAGGCAGTTCTGGTACCTAGTGCTTTGCTGTCAAATAAATTACTAAAAAATATACACCGTTACATTTGGAGAACGATTAGACTAAATATTATTTATACAATGGAATCAGAAAGTTTGTGTGTAGCATCATGTCCGGATAACAGTAAAGGATCACCTATACATATACATATAAAAGATACATTTATATAACGCACATAAAACCACGCCATGGATAAATAAAATAAATACTAAATGATACACCGAACAATATGCAAAACCTAATCCTTTTATTGTATCAAACATTAAAACATTGTAAGTTATACGAATACATTTCAAATTGTAAAGAAAATGTTCAATCCGCATCAACCAAATAACTACAACCTTGTTGATAGATAGACATATGTAAAGGGTAATAAAATAGTTCCCCATTAAGCATGGTAAGCGCGCTATAGTAAAACCTGTTTGTGTAGATTCGCATCCGGTATTAACGAGATTGATTGCATTGAGACAGTCAAAATAAGTTTCACATCACAATAATTATGTAATTATATCAAACTAATGACTTTAAAACGGACTGTTTCATTAGAAAGACCCAGCTTGTAATTATTTTACAAATAAAAAAGGAAAGAACACAGGTCGAAAGTTCTGTCGATAGATAATTGAGAAAATATAATGCGAAGAAGGCCTCATGACTTTAAAACACATTATTATTACTACAAATGCAAAGACAGAAAAAGAAATAAAACCATATATTTCGAATAGGCCGAAGAGGAATAAACCAGTCAAAACATGGCGCCTGGTTTATTAATGTTGTCGGGGATAAGGGACGCAAAAATTAATAAATATTATGACGCAACATGCAACAATGCAAGACAATGTGTTTGTCTATAGTAAAGTATATATTATAATGTATATATACAGAGAATACAATAAAAATGAGGGTCTGGAACTATTACAGTCTGGGTGACAATCACAGATCGCACTACATTGATACGTGGTCTATTTGGACATAGAGCTGGCGCACCCCAATCTGAAATAACATAGAGAGAGAAAAACTAGTTTATCAAAGTGTGGAAGTTTATTAAGATTATTAAATTTCAAGACAATAAATGCATATATTTTAAAATATAAAGCTTTAAAGAAATTACTAAAAAAGGTAAGTCTCGAGAATATTCTAATTAATTGTTCTATTTACATCCTAACCCTGTAAATGATATTCAATTTCAATATTGTTTTGCGAACAAAGTTTGTAAATTTTGTTATCATTTTATAAAGAAATTTAAAAATGTTGACTTATTTATAATGTTTTCTTTAATGACAATATTAAAGGCAAAAGATGAATCTATCAATTATTTCGAAATTTTAGCAGATAATTTATCAAAATGATTTTAGTAAATTAGAATGGGAAATGTGTTAATTATACCGGTTATCAAATACTGTATAAAGTAAAGTTATTATGAGCTCTAATTCAAAAATATACTTAAAAACAGTACCTAGTAAGTGAAATTATTTAATTCAATTTACTGTAACCTCACAAAATTAATTAATTAAATCATAGATAAAATCTTTAAAATATATTTAAAATACAATGAAATAATTTATTTTTAACATCTAGAAAATGCCTGTAAAATCTATAATGAAATTTCATAAGCCATAGAATCTGTGATACAAAGAAAGTTATTTGAATGCACATATTTCGGAAAGAAATGAACAGTATTTAACCTGGTAGAAGATACTGTGTGTCTGCGCCTAGATGTACTTGGTGTCGGAACCGGGGCCCACCTCCAGCTTCACCGTGCCCACGAAGACATCCGAACAAAGAGTCCAGAAGTGGGGCTCCTGTACGCCGTAGACACCCTCCAGTTGGCGGACCTACAGGAACAAGAAACATACATTGTGTGCAAGAAGGACAGATAAGTCAGTTGTTACTATCGAAGTATAAGTAACTGTAGAAGCGACAATATATGTCAATCTTTATACACCACAAGAAAAATCCCGATCGATGGAACGAAGTCTTAACTAGAATTTTAATATTGCTCCAAAAATCTATAAAAACCGCAGAAAATTCTCAATTTAAACTGACTGATTTTAGTTGTGATTGTTTGAAATGATTCCCCCTCTTAAATACTGGTTTCCTATTGGTCTTTTATCAATTAAGATGCCTGCAGTTTAGGCGTACTGGATCAACCCTATAGATTTATAGCTTTTATATTCCAAACTGTGTCAAGCACTGTAATTAGTGTTGCAATAATTAGTGTTATTTCTACTAGGTACACTCAAACAAAATAAGAAAAAAATGTACTATAGTTTTATTAAAATACTTTTTATCAAAAGGTCAAATTACAAATCAATTTATTTTTATTAATTACTCCTGTTTCTTATAAATTACTACTTTAACTAATGTGGACACCATAGGCTGAACTGAATAATCAATAATTTCTTACTTAAAAGAAACAATGAACGTTTGATTTTAACTATTAAATATTATTGCAATAATTAATCTAATTAATTGACATGAAATACATGTTATTGATTGATAATAAATAAACATTAACTCATTAAATAAGATTTTATGAAGTTAAAAAATCATGTTTCGAATTTTCTAGTTTTTTACTAAAAAGCAAACCATGAATTTTTTGTCACAAAATCGAAAATTCCAAACACGATATTTAACTTTATAAAAGATATACGAATCAATTAAAGTACTATTATAAAATGTCGATAATTATCAATAATATCTTAAATAATATTCACTTTAAATATTGGCTACATAAAATAAATTAAGATAAACAGAAATTCCATTGCATGCAATCGAATATTAAGAACATAATATAACAAATAAACAATGAAAAGACAGCTTGTTATTTGTTCAGATAAAAAAGCATACGTGTGTGCTTTTCCCCGATATAATTAGTGTCTTTTACGAATAAATCAATACTCACAATCAAAGGAACATCTGTGACATGGATAATTGCTTAAACGGCATATACAATATGTCTTATATATAAATAGCACACACAACCACTTCCATTTTTCTGTAACCATGTTTTTACTTTCAAACTGATTGAAATCTTAAACATATATATATATATACGTAAATATTGATTGAGAAAATATCACAAAGCTTTTAGTTGAGTTGATGTACCTATAATAAAACTTGAGAGAAATATCTTACCATAGGTAATTAGAAGAAAATAACCAAAAAAATGGTTATACTGTTCAAATTAAAATAACGTAATATGGGTTTTGGGGTACCTCTCTTTATACATATATGCTTAATTAGGTTTCTTTTAGAAATTTATTAAAAACAATTTTAAACTAGTCCGTCGTCTGATTGAGTATTAAAATATTTAAAACTTTATTTCGGTTTAAATAATCGTACTAAAATATGTAATGTACCAATTTCTACTCCAATACTAACATTTATCACTAAAATTTATTACAATAAATTAATTACAAAAAATAAACACACCGAAAACCTTTGAATTATGTATTCGTAAATTTCATAGATTACCCAAAATACAATAACATATTGTAATCTCAAAATATACAATCACAATATTGTATATAATCCACATTTTATTTTGATATTGTTAAAACAATATAAACTCTCTCATTCCATTAATTAGAGATAGTATAACAAAGTATATTTAAATACTATTTCATCATTGCTCTAAAACAACTGCAATTTATTTTCATTGGCGAATATTTCAAATCTTGAATAATATATAGAAGATCACAATTTAATGGTGTCATAAATTCGATTTCTATAAATACCATCATAACTACTGACTTCGTATTTTTAGTTCTTCTTAGATAAATGTCCCTTTGACAATGACCTTTCTGTTTAAAGCTATCAATTTACGGATATTTCTTCTTTGCTCAAAGTAGGTAGTTCTTGGAGTAAAAAATAACTTAAATGTCACCAAAGAATGCTTCTTAATTATTACAATGAAGCACGTGCTTCCCTTGCAATCTAAAGACTTGTCATAATTGAATATTTAGCTATAGTATAATATATAAAGCTATTTGTAAATAATTGTCTTACCTTTGTGTAGCAGTTTGGAAGTTGGTGTTCAATTTCTTTAGGTGTCCGCATCATAAGTACCCCGGTGGAATCACTGACTAATGGAAGAACGCTGAAATAAAACAAAAAAATGTGCCCACATATAAATAAAGAATAACACTTTATATTTTAATCATCATCAAGATGATCTCGTACGACATCATATGGTTTCGTTGAATAATGTAAAAAAATAGTCCCCACCTATCTACAACAGCAATTTTGATAATCATCAAAGATACTTGAAAACTGGCACATGCAGTCATGTTAAGTTAAATGTATAAACTATTTCTTTTAGCCAGTTAATAATGTTTTCATTAAATTAAATTTGTCTATTAATTTGTATATCTCAAAGTTTATCAGAAAAATATGTTAAAACAATTGAATATCTTTTATTACTAAGAAAAGCCAAAACGTGATCATGTTATTCTATTTCTTTTATGAACACGATATATTCTGTATATATTCTGAAACTGAAATTTTACTAAATTGTTCGGGTATAGCAATATATCTATTTCCGTGAATCAGTAATTGCCAATAAGAGTAAGATAAGAATATATTTATATACTTCTGTTATACACATAAGACGTGTAAACAATATCGCCATAAGTTACTGGTCCTTCAAGCCGTCACACAAGCTAATTTTAGATTTAAATGCCTATAATGCTTATTTCTGGGCCGCATTTAACATAGACAGGTGCAACTAATACTAAGTATTATGCGCACAATTTCATTGATCTATCTAATGTATATATTATCATTGATCTAGGCTCAATATATAACAGTTAGACGAAGCTAGAAGAAGCCACGAATCTAATATTCGTTAGCTTTTGTTATAATTATTTCAATTATTAGTGCATATTAGCATATAGGGTATCAAGCTTGTAAAAATAATTATTGAAATTGATATCTAAAATAGAAGTTAAGTACAAAAGAAAAACCCACTATAACTATAACACAATATATTATACAAGCTTATCAATTAAAATGTTTACTTATTATATAGTTAAATCACAGTTTAACATATTATATATATTTTATATTACAATATATTTTTTAAATCAGTTGTATACCTATATACATATATCATATTTTGGCTGCATTACAGAAAGTTGTAACTAATTATATCAAATTCCACAAAAAATATGTTTTCGTAACGAAGATTCTAAATCAAATAATCTGAAAACCTAATGACTAATCTACTACAAATTATATTTTTATAATTAAAACATGCTAAAATTACTAACCTTCTTCCAGTAATTACTAAACAAATAACTTTAATTAAAAATAAAATCTATAATTCCGTTAAAATTACTTTAGATTAGCAAGAAAGATGTTTATATTTAAAAGAAGCTCATTAGTTCTAAGCTATAATTTAAATAGCATAATTGCAAAGCCTTTCTTAATGATTCATATCTTTATATAAATGTGAAAAAATTAAGTGAAATTCAGCTGCTTATTCTATTCATAAATAAGACTTTTAAATACAGAAAATTTTATAGCGCAGTTGACTTCTGGAATACACAATAAGGACTTCCTTTGAATTCAACTAATTTAATAATTAAATGAGTTGAATTCAAAGGAGATCCTTCTAGTTTATAGATCCAATTATATGTATCGGTATTTTCTATAGTTACAATCATTTTTTTAAACATACAAGAAGCAATGATCAATTTCTTTTCAAAATTGCTTTTAAAAAGAGATGGGACAGAAATCCGAACCGGAACACTCCCTCTCACCTGAGTACAATAAGGACGGCAATACAGAGCGAGCAGATGGGATCGGCAATCATGAGATTGTATTGATTGATGAGAGCGGAAGAGATGATAACTCCCACAGATCCCAGAGTGTCGGCCAAGATGTGAAGGAAGACGCCCTGCATGATCTTGTTCGGTCCCCCACTATGACTGTGCAGATCCACTTCCTGCTCTTCACCGTGACCGTGACCTCCATCGTGACTGTGACCGTGACCTCCATCGTGACTGTGACCGTGACCTCCATCGTGACTGTGACCGTGACCTCCATCGTGATTGTGGCCGTGACTACTGTTATTCAGGTCGTCCATGTCTGTAAAGCGTTGTGCGATGAGGTATATATATAAGCAGTATAAGTAAAAGTGGCATCTGTCAGGTTGATACTGCTCAACTGAAAGATATTGTGTGTTTGAGCTTTTTCGTCTTGATTAATTGTTTATTTAACTTAGTAAAAATAAGTATTATACAAATAGGAATGACTGCTTAGTATCAATTATATTGATCGTACGAAATTGTAGTCCAGCCTAGTTGCAATATTCAACAGTTTTCAAGCATCCAAAATGAACTATTTTAATGATTTAATATTATTTTTGATATAAATAGTGGCGATGTATAATATAGTTCATATTTAAACAAATATACTATAAATCATTGATCTGTAAACTACATCTTACAGCTGATACATTTTATATAATACGTAGATACTACAATAAGTTCCGGGACTCAATATGAAAGCAAAACCCTATACCACCATATTATAATTTATGCCTATTTATCAACAATAGAAATACTACGTAAGATCGTGGTTAAAATATGAAGTCGATAACTTTATGGATATCTTTATAATCCAAATTTAGAAATATTCGAAATACTGAAATATATTATAAAACTTTGTGTTTTAGAATAATTAATATTTAGGACGCAATGAGCTAACAATATTCAAAGACAACAAACCATGATAAAGAATTATAATAAATTTACAGTTAGTTTTTTCATTTTTTATAATCTACAGGGGCAATGCTTATCCAATAGAGACTTAAAATCTCATTAAGCATGAATGCAGAAGAGCCTAAGTTGCAAAAGAAAGGGAGTGGGAGACACTTGAGTAAAGTAAGGGAAATGGGAATCAATAAATGCAAGTAATCTGAAGGCTAATTGAACTCACTGATTGCGTATGCACCCTTCTCCCATCCGCCATGACTGTGTCCATGACCAGCGGAAGCCTGGCTGTGGTTGCTACTGCCTCCACCGTGGCTATGGCCGTGGCTTTCGCCTGGAAACAGGGGGAAGAGAGAGGAAGATTTGAGCAATAGACAGTATATAGTGTCAATAATTAGGAGGCCAGTTTAATATATATATATATATTAAATCCCGAGATTGTTTTATTACCACCAAATAATAAATATTTTGTTTTGTTTAGTTTAGTTAGCTATAGCTAGTTAACACAGCATGAACCTATATAGATAAGTAAAAGTAGGGGTGAAGCTTTTTTTTTCAGGATAGTCACAATTTTAGGTGAGACAAAAATAACAGGAGTTTTCAAAGAATTAAAAGAAAAGCACATTTCTAACATTGTAACTCACTATACAAGCAGATAGGCCGAAGACACGACGGAAGTGCAAGACGTGTCACTCTGCTGAATTGTGTATAAGTATGTATGTACATGTAAAATCAATTTAGTGGACACATTATTGCCATTTAATAAACATATCCACGCAATTAATTGTATTTCTTTGGCTTAACCCACTCTCCACTACTTAATTGAAAATCAAAATATAGACATGAAATGGATTAACTATATGTCAATAAGTCTTTCAACTTTTAAATTAAGGTCATTCAAAAAATGAAAACAATTATTTTGTATTGTTTTTAGAATACAAATAAAATACATTTCGAAATTTAAATCTACCAGTCTACCAGTTTTATGTATTACTGTCACTGTCAGTAATTTTAAAAGCGCAACATTACAGTATTATTAGGCAGGGAAATGAGCAAATTGAGCCAATTAGGTGATATTCCATCAGAAGCCGAGTGGAACATACCCCCATGCGAGTGACCATGGTGACCACCACCGTGGTTAAAGACGAAGATGCCAATAACATTGACAAGGAATCCGAGGACGGAGACAAGGAACAACCGGTCGTGTTTCACCTCTGGAGGTTCCGCCATACGCTATTGATGTAAACGTAAACGGGGAGAGGTTCACAAATAAATACACATTATTAACGTAACAATATTTACAACGTCCACATTAAAAAATGTAATACGATCTAAAAATTATGAAAAATGATCCTGTCACTTCGTATTATGAATATATATATATCAGATAAGAATTGATGAGTAATGCAGTTACCAAAACAGCTCAGAATTTTAAAAGGAAATGATATTAGTGTATATTCTACAATGCAAAGAATGCAATTTTTGCATACCAAGATAACTTTAAATATGATCAAGTATAGAACTTTTAAATGATTGTCCATTTTCAATAAGCATGTCGCAAAATTGATTATTTAATATACATAGTATTATACTTATTTACTCATAATTTTAATATTAAATTAGAGGTCTAAGCATTGACAGTATGTTTAGCTCTAATAAATACAAAGTTCAAAATTTTGAACATGTTGGTAAATAAATTTCAAATAAATATCCCTCAGTAGTAATCAAAGATTATTTATCAGTAACAAATTGTAATTAATATGAATTTAAAAAAAAATACTATTTGATAATTCGGTAATTATGTACATCGTGCATTATCGACAACAATGTATAAATAGATTATAATTAGACCAAAATAATTATATAGTTA